>JAQIWA010002513.1:0-13098 GCA_034693305.1 Eueremaeus valkanovi | reverse complement strand
GCCGGTGATGGGAATATGTGTTACCTAAATCCGGGTTTCTCCTAAATCCGAGTCACTTATAAGCGGGTCCAACTGTATTCTGTAGAACAGGTCGAGTCTTGTAATTCACTTATTTTTTATTCGTATTTTAATCATATAAAGTAAGTTCGAATGAAACTATAACATTGGTAAATAACCAGGCTAACACACTCTTATTAAACATATAACTGATCAGACTTACAAACTATACAAATATAATGATAAGAAAACTTTGAAATAAAATACTTATTGTGAATACATGGATCTGAATGGCATCTAAATAGCATCTACCACCTTTTGTGCGACTCGACATTCGCCAAATTTGATTAACAAAACAGTTCTAATCTAAGCTACCGGTACTTTCAATTAAATCAAATTTGAAGTTGACTGCCCTTGGTTGTGTCCCCGATTTCACAATTAATCTATTTTCTAAACAATATTACGCAACGAATGCATGCATTCATTGCAATTCAATGTGTGTTTCAGACAACAACTCCTATTAGTATTTATTGAATATATTCTACACTACAGTATAATACAGTATAATATTCTTAGTCTGCAATCTATTACAATAAACACGTGATTTGTTTCATAACTTTTGTTGAATAACAATATTATCTGTAGTTCTTATGAATATTTCTAAAGTTTATTTAATTGAATCTCTGTATCAAATGGTAACAAAAAGGTATACAAAGTCCTCTAGGTTAGTAAAAAAATAATATCAAAATTGGATGTGGATAATTGCCCGAGATTTGTGGTAATATTCATATAATCGTTCACTGCATCAAACTGGCCTGGCCATCATTTCTAGCATTATTGTTACTATAATTAACCCGAAATGTTTTACTGAAATAATCATATTTTTAACGATTAAATATCATTTGTGTGTATTTTTAATTATGATTCAGGACTACTATGACAGGAGATGTGCAAGGGGGTATAGAAAAAATAACTTGAAGTTGAAAGTGGCCTTTACCCGTGAATTTCCGATATCCCCCTGTGTGCGATCAAATCCGTTGTGTTTTGGGTACATCTCTTTGATTTTGGGAAATCAATTCAAAATGATCCGGACATTTTGGAGCTTGCACATCCCTAAATATAAATCTCAATTTAAAGTTTAGGAATGAATGTGCTAAACATCTGTCTGACCCCCTTGAGCTTTAGCTCATTTTTCTAATCCTAATTTGAGGTCCTGAGCAGTATATACGTAAGTATTGATAATAACTGTAATATTAATATACTTTCAAAACATTTGATTAATTTTTATGTGATTTGACTTTTATGAATATAGCGGTCAAACCTATTACTACTTTACACATCATTACATTTATTGTACTTTATATTGCATTTGTATGAATACCTTTGTGCCGTCGCATCACATCCTTGTGGGACATGTTTTTTACAAAATAAATGATAATTTTGAATAATAGATAACTTCTGTATAGAATTCGGCGAAACTTTTTTTTATATAATTTGTTTGCAAATAAAGTTCGCGTACTTTAAACGATAACTTTGTTTGCATTACTGTTTGCCCAAAGTATCGATTTTTATACAAATCCACTAAACATTTAAAAGTTTTAGACAAAGAATTATTCGCTTTTAGGATTAAAAAAAAGCAAATGGGTGCAATGAAAATGTACGACTATTGCAATTTATTGAATTGAACTACTCTATACCCAGTATAATAATTATACTCTAGACACAATATTTATTAATCGGCAAAATAGATTCGAATGTTAATTAATTTATATTAATTGTATTGATTTTTAACCAGGATCAAAAATAGTTCTTTATATCATTTTATACTTGCATTACTCCCACTCAAAGTATGAGTTAACAAATTGTCCCTCTCAACTTTATATAACATTGCTGACTCACTTTTCAACGGCAAAAAAATATAATTAAAAATTAATTCAATTTGTGTTCTGTTCCACACATTCTGCTAATCACTGAACGTTTGTGTAATACTCGTAAAAATAGCTCAGTTTGGATAAGAAGCTATTTTTACAGCAAATATGTTCCCAACAAATAGAGCAAAGATGTTCAGACAGGAAATCGCAAAGCACCCGATTCAATTGATGTCTAAACAGACACTCGAGGCTCATATAATTTGTATCAATTATATAAGTTTTCATATTTTTAATTAATTTATTGGAAATTTGTTTAATTTCTTAATAATCAAAAAATTGAGTTTAATGTCAATCATTTGACAGCGATTTCTAACTTTTATCTTGGGCTCTGGATTGGCACCTTGATCATCTGTATTATATTAAATGCAAACATCTTTGAAGAGACTGAGTCATCAGAATCGTATGCAAAACACATAAAAATTAGGAATTGATTAATTAAAGCAAGAATTCAAAAAAATTGTATTAAGAAAATATTAGGGCTGTGTGTGTCAGAACATATTTTGGTTGTGGCGACCAATGACTCTGATTATCTAATTACAAATCTTAGTGACCAAAAATCATTAAGTCCCGTCACATATTAGTTATAGCCCGGAGCCAATTGATGTTTTATCATCAATAGTGCCACACATTTGTAGCAATAAATTGATGAAAAACGTAATTAAGTGAAGATAAAAATAGATCAAGGTTGTCCATATGAGCTTGCTTACTACTTGTTTGCAGTATTTGAATGCAGTTTAATTGCAAATTAGCACAAAAATCACTATCGAATATAATTCAGCCGAAATGCGGTCAAACTCGGGGCAGAGTCGAAAGGGGTATGGATCGGGATCAAAAACCTAGGGGGTATTTTAACTATACACCCTTTGGTCAGCCCTAGAATCATCCAACCCAAATATTGAAAAACTAATTTCCATTTGGGTTTTATACTGTATTATGCTTTTGACTTTTATGGATGATTTTTTGGATTCAATTAGGGGTCGCATAAAAATTGAGCTCAAATGCATCCGAATTACAATTAAGTGTTTGAAATATCAATATATAATATAATAATTGTTTAATTCTGGAAAGGATTCAAATCTAAAGAAAATCATTTAGTTTTTTGAAGACATAGTTTGTAAGCATTAAAATTGTAAAATATTTCACCTTTTGCTACAATGATTTATAACCTTGCTATTTTATCTGCTCATCACTGATAAGAGTTATGGATTTTGTGATCAATGATTGACACAATCATTACAGTAGAGTACAGTATGCATACATACGGTGTGCAATTTGCGTTCAGTTCTGATGGCGTGGACGACCATTGCATTGCCCAAAAAAGTTAATAGGCTTAGAGAGCATAATCCAATTCCCAGGGGAACAGCTATAGCGATGTTATTCAAATATGAGGTCGAATTGCCTTCAATCGAGCTTATGTGCGATCGACTATTGAATGCCGGCAGTACTCCCATTGTCTCTATGCCTCTAAACACAAATATTTTCACAATTTCTTAAGTAATCCATCGGTGAATCAAAACTATATGTTATGTTATGCAGGAATTCATAGACATTTGTTGTCATTCTTATCTGTAAAGAAACAAATGAACAGATTTTAGTTAAATATTAATTAATTCAAAAATTGACAACATCATATCTTGGTTGTTTGTGATAAATACAGTACTTGAATGAGACAAAGCTTTATGTTCTGGCATAATTAGTTTATAGCATTATTTTTCTTAAATATTTATAATTACTTTCAAACCGACTGTATATTCATTAAACTATACGTTCTTTCAATGGAAATACAGTTAAACTATTTTATAGGAAAAGTTGATTCAATTGTTTTATTTTAATTGATTTATATTTTATGTTAAATAATTGATTGCAAGGTTAATCAGCATTCAGAGAATGGTCATTGGATTGTTCAATACGTGACACAATCATCGGATTCATTGGAAATTTGCAAATAAGTCACGAAATTGTTTCATCAGATCTTTAGAACTGTATTAACGAAGACATTGGAAGAGAAAACACAATTCAATGATTGAAATGATTAATAAAATTTATTCTCAAAAGCTTGCGCTCAAAACTGATAGAACTGATGGATAAGAATTTTGGATACTATGTTAAATTTGCATTCCTTTGAGAAATCAGCCGGATCATCAAAATTATTTTAATTCCGGATATAATGCAGAGTATATACCCTTTAACCCACTTATTGTGAACAACTATAAAGAGTATTCATTCAACTATTATTCATAAAAGTCTTTGCATTTCATAAAGAGTTACGCAATGACTGAAAGACTGAATAACTGACTGTATTTACATTTGTGGCTGAATTTCGACTTCAAATGCACAGCAAACGAGCACTGATTACATGTAATGAGATTGTTATAAATGCAAACTTTTCCATCTTGAACAAATTAAGTAAACTTACAAGTTAGTAAAACATGTGCCGGAACAATGTTTCTGACTTTTTCTTTTAGCTTGACTTGAGATTCAAAATTGATATTCTTATAAATGAAGTTCATTTGCAAATCGAATAAATATTTTTCAATTATTCGATACAATTATTTGATCCTTTGATAAATAGTATATTTGCTCGAAATCTGTTCAATGCATTAATTCTTAGGACATATACTGCAGTATTGAATCGACTAATTATATGTAATGACGTTTAATGACATTTCTATATATAATATATTTGTATTAATATATTTGATTCATTGATAACATTACTGAATGCTGTGTTCAAAGAGAGTGACTTCACTGTTCACTTCTGACAGAGCTACTGAAGCATAAAGATGCCAGGACAGATTACCTAATTTTTTAGCTAACGACAAGCGTGTCCTAAGACATTGAATTTATATAAGCCATGAAAAATAGATTTGGTTTTATATGAATAGTTTAATTATTAGAAATCTGTTGGAAGTGTGATGACATTGTTAATTAAAATGGTTGATCACGTATTGAATAACAAACTCTTGCGTCGAGTATTGGACGCATAAATCAAAGTGAATGCACAGTAAGAATGTTTGCTTCAAATATATGAGACATAGAGTGCAAAGATCTTTATGGAAAGGACGCGACAGTACAGTGCAGTACAGGTCTAGACTTGCAATGATTGACTGCCACTGTATTAGGACTACAATAGTATTTGATTCTAAATTACATTAAATTCAGTTCTTGTCTAAGAATGTAGAAAATGTTCGCAAGAATTCTGATTCAAAAATGCACACAAAATCTTATACCAAACACAAACTGATTAATGACAGCTATTTTACAATTTGATATGCACTCCAAGTGAACAGCAATGACAAAAGGACTCGACTGATGCACATAAATGACTTCTATAAACTCATCGTTCAGTTACTGCAGATTAGTTTTGGAATTTTTTGAAAAATGATTTCAATATATTTTTTTCGATTTAGTAAATGTATGAAAGATTATAATAAAATTCAGAATTCAGTCACATCTTTGAAGGCCTACTTGATTATATTTTTCTATTCATTTTATTTAATAATTCAAAGTTTTTCAACTATTAATCAAGAATTTCTTGAAGAAAGAGAGATGTGCAAGATTATTACTCAATTACTTATTGAATAAAGTGCCAAGTTCACATTATAATCTATTCATATAAATTAATTGTCATAAGGAGTGATATTCAATACTAGTGATGTGCAAGCTTTAAAATGTGAGGCATATTTGAAAATTGTTTTCAAAATGAAGAGATGAAACCAGAACTCAAAGAACTTGGTCCACATTTTTCGCCATCTGAGGGGGGGTGTCGACAACTCAATAGAAATGGGAAAACGCCACTTGGTTTCGAATTTGGGAAATTTTGTCTATACCTCTCCCCTTGCACATCCCTATTCAATACTGTGACCACAGAAGGACATCGATCACTTGTGTTTCAAATGATCTATATTGTGTTTGAAGAGACTGTACTGGATTGTATTAATAGAAGATGGTAGCATTTTGTTTATAAAAGTGCTCTACTGTACAGTGTCTACACTGTATCCCTTGACTGTATCTATTTTCTGAACGGATCAGTCATTGGCAACATTTAGAGCTAAAATCCTTAAGCATTTGTGAGAAAGAAAATAATTGATATTCTTATACATTATTCACTATACGATAGAAGCCGTGAATTGATTGCGAATATCGTTTGATTAATATTCAATTCGCGTCTATTTTTCATATAACTGATGACAAATTTGTCAGAAGATTATGATTGCTTTGTTGGCGACAATCCGTCACAATTTTAATTATATGTTTTTCCATCAGTTCTTAATCGAAAGTTTATTCAAATCTTTGCTTCCAATAACTGTTTTCACTTCAGTCCACAGTTTGTGTCTATTCATTCAGACACAGAGGCCATCAATGATGTGAATCAGACCATTAGAATACAACTCGACTGAAGCAAAGTTAGAGATAAATAAATTGTAGCAATAGTTTAGAAAAAATTCAATTTTATATTTAAGTGAATGGATAAATAGGTTTTCACTATTATTCTGGCTTTGGCTGCAATTTAATTATTAGAGCTTCACTGAATCATAATTCATAATTCATTCAACTATTTTCTAATCTTTATGTAATTTAATATTCAAATTACTTATTGATAATTCATTTTAAATCCTGAATATATTTTGACAGAACTTGTAATCAATGAATGTATGAAAATATATTCATTCCAAGAGTGAAAGCTATTTATGAGAAAATTTATGTTTTAACTCAAAATTCTTCAGATAATTAATAAAAATTCTTTAGAAAACCTTCACAAGATTTGATGAAAAATTAGTTGAAAGAAATTAAATTTATTTTTCAATACGTCTGTTCACTCGTATAACAAAAAAATATATATAATAACAGTAATAAGAAAACGAAAATAATTTAAAGTTTTCAAATAAATTACTCGAATATCTGATACGGTTTGCACTGAATTTGTGATCAGAAATCTCGAGTTATTTCGAGTTTTCTTCTATTATTTATTGATATTTTTTCTGTATTTCATTTCATTGGAATGTTTATCCTTTGTTCGTCTCTTATATGATAGCAATGTTTGGTCTGCTTTTCAGGCCGTATATCACTTTATGAAAAATTTGCGAAATAATCAATGTTTTCAAGTTATGGCAAAAAACAATTTTTTTAAATTTATTTTCTTTTGTAAAGAATTCCTTTTTTGTTCTGAACTCTAGTGTTTTGATTGCAATGATTGCGCGAATAAATTGTTTAAATAAAAAACGCGTCAATTGATTATTGAAATTGATTTTGATGTGAAAGTGAAAACTTAATTGAATTTATGGCAAGAATTTGAGAAATAAAATGCTTTCTATATAATCAACACCTCTTTTATGTCTAACTCATTACATTGCGATGTGCAAGGTGGTACGAACATTCAAAAGTCTGATTCAATTTACAGTAGAAACGCTCATTTTTTAAAAAATTTAATTTATAATTTAATTTTATAGACTACCTCGATTAATTTTCGACAATATAGTCTTCCCAATAGGATTGGGTCCAAATTGAAATGAAGGTTCATATATATCATTGCTGAGTCTGCACATACAGTGCACTCTTTTTTCTTAACTTTATCTCTAATATTGATTAAGAAAATAAATGAAAAAAATAAGAATTATTTTGTGCTGAAGACAATTGTCTAGAATTTTAATGAATCTCTTCTTATTTTTTATTTTTTTTATTAAATTCGCAAATTTTTTATATTTTTACCAACATTTGAAAGATTTGGAAGAACAGAAAATATTTAAAATGGTGTTTAAAGCCTGAATTACAGATTTTGACCGAATGTAGATAAAATTCGACCTTGTTCAGTTAAATTAAGCACAAATTAGCCTTAAATTAAACTTAATTTACTTGAATTTAATCTAAATTCAGCAGAAATTCGGTGAAAATCGACAATATTTTATCAAAAGGTGTACTGAGCCCGCAAAAGTGGAATGGGTCTAGCACAAGCCTCAAAACACAGGAGGGGTATTTTGCCAATTTCAAAACTCAAGGGGATTTTATTTGTCTATACCCCTTGCACATCCCTAAAGAGATTTTGAATACATAAGTAGTTCAATATTTTCACAATAACTTAGTTATAATTATTGAATAGAGAGACAAATTCTATCCTTTAGTGTTCAACACATGAATAGATTAATATATAATATACTATTAATATAATATCGAAAATATGAATTCAAATATTATTTTAGTCAAAAGTTTTTACTCGAGATTTAGTTTCAAGTGTTTTCGAAAATACTTCACTGCAGTGTTCACTATATTTTCATATAATTCATACAATGAACTCACAGTACTGCATATGCCTTAGGACTACAAACAGAATATAAGATAGTTTAGCGCATTATACAGGTATGTACTGATAGAGCCTTTCATACATCCATATGATTTGTGAATAAATTGAAAAATATATGCGAATGTTCTTCCGTCCGATTCTTCTGTTTTATAATTTATATTTCGAAAGACATAATTGAAGTACAGAATTGAGAACTTTTTCCTTCAATTTCAATATCATTTTTGCAGTCACTCATATAGTGTGTCTAACTATATGAGCCTGGTTGAGTGGAATGACAAATTATCTTGAATACAGTTAAATAGAATATTTAAAAATAGAAAACATTATTCACTGTATTTTGAATATACAATCAATTCTAACCATTTGTTTTCATATTATATTATTTCGTCTGTATTTGTCATACTTTGTAACAAATCTAATAAAAATCACAAAAGAATTGAATTAAAAAAACTTATTTTGGGGTTATTTTAAAATTCAATTAAATGTATTTTCATCATGCTAATCGATCCTTCCAGGCCTGAGGCATGCACTGTGACCATTATGCTATAATATCAGTGCTGTTTATAGCTTACGATGCTTTCAATTTTGCTTTCATTTTATCTGAAAACTTCTCAAATCGATTATATCTGAAAAATAATTTAAAATTTCATTACTCCTATTGAAAGAGTATTTTTTTTCTTTAACATCAAAAGCAAAGGTAAAGTAAAAAATTATTCGCAATATTTTAGGAAACAAATAAAAATAAAAAGTTTTTCAATGTTTTCAAAACCAATCTATAATATCTGATTGAGTAAACTTGATCGCTGAGGGGGTTTGGGTGAAATATAATACCGATTAAGTTACATTTTAACCTTGCTAACAAATTACATTTTCTATATGAATAATGTTTAACAAAAAATTAAAGCAAATTCAATAAAATGTTTAGTAATTTTGCACTTCTTTATGATTTGTATATAACTCAGAAATAGGCAACGGGTCTGACGATAAGGGGGGTACGTCAAAATTGTGGTCAAAAAGGGTACAATGAATCAATTTTTTCTACCAAAAGTGCCCCCATTTTCGAGTTTTTGCCTCCAAATCATCAAAAAACAGAGGGGGTCAGTCTCAGTCAAAATCACATGGGGTATACCCCCATTGTTTATCTCTGATATAACTTGATATGAAATGATAAAATCATTAATACTTTGGCCAAGTATTTGTTCTAGTGCTCAAATTGCATAAATTGTACAAGCTGGCTTTTATTGCCCATCCCTTTAAATATAATGTGTATTTTAAAAGTGAATGTATGGCTTAGAAGTGACTTCTTCTGACACAATATGATGTCAGTTCATATTTTATGGTTAATATGAAAGCTTTACTTTATGTGCGCCCAAACACACAAACAAAAAGTGTTGAACAAAATATGCGCTCAAGTAATGCGATATTAACTCTTACGGCTAAAAGCAAACAAACAGAGAAAATATTATCCCATTATATTCACACGCATTCCTCCAATACTACAATACGACATCAAAATTGTATTTTTATATATGGATTAGTTTTTGTTTTTATTTTCTTCTTTTTTCATTGAATTTTTATTTTAGTCATAAAAACTTTTTATTATTGTATTTCTTTTGATGTGAATATATATTCAAAGAATATTTTTTAAAACTAAATATCAAATAAATTCAGAACAAATAAAGACTCAATTCTTCAGGATATCGATTAATAGCTGTTTTCGATTAGTTTTCTTCTCTTTTTTAAGTGATAGCGTCGTTCACATCATTTCTTTCATTTCATTTGATAACAGAGATGAGCAAGCTTGCTTCTCTTCATTCCAAGTGAGAATGAGCAAAACAACCTTGATGCTTTTTTAGTTATAATTGTTTAATCTTTGAATTTAAATCAATTGCAATGAATTAAATTAGAAAAGAACCAGGGAGAGTGCCAGGCAAAATCTGACTGTACCTGAATTATTTTTCCGATCTTTTGCACAATATATTGATTTTTTCTAACAATTCCAGTCAATAGAATGTGAAATAAAAAACTGAGCCATCCGTCAAAATAATCGGTGTAATCAAAGTCGCATTCAATAGCTTTTATTTTTATCTTTTTATGTGTTTATATACAACTCGACTCATAATCGATGAAAACATGAAAAATGGTTTTCTTTTCAAGTATAAAATGACCTGTACCACCATAGAGCAAAACTAGCAGTAACTTTTAAAATAATCAAGATAAAAATCATTCCAATCTTATATTATATTGTGCTTTCGTTTGTATGAAATTTTATACATTGGTGTCCTGGGTACAAAGAATTTATTACCCTATGTCAGAGATAGGCAATAGGGAGTAGAGGGGGAGTTAACCCCCCCCCTAGGATTTTGGCTGAGGCTGACCCCACTCTGATTTTGGAAGATTTTGCGGAAGACACGAAAATGGGGGCACTTTTGGGCGAAAAAATTGATTCATTGACCCCTTTTGGCCAAAATTTTGGCTGACCCCCCTGTCGTCGGACCCATTGCTTATCTCTGCCCTATGTATTGAATACTGTATATAGAAATAATAAAAGCATTATAACAAGAATATTTTTAAGTCCGTATTAATTGTTGCTGAGCCCGGATGCTTTTTAATTAATGAATCAGTATTAAAATTGTAAACCAGGCAATCTGAGCTCTTGGTCATAATTTTATCTGACGATTCAACAATTAAAATGCAGTCTCGCTCAGCAACAATCTATACGGACATAAAAATAGCCTTCAGATAAAAAGCATGCAAATCGGACAGAATTTTAATAGGTTTTCACCTGCCTTACATCCATTAGATTTCCTGCACATTTGAACTGATGTGATGTCTTTGAATCCATAGTTGCATTAATTTTATGCCAACAAAGAATTCAAACTTATTTAGATATCATTCGTCATAAAAAGTTTTATCTAAAAAAAACCTAAAATTACAGAAAAAATTGACAAAAAATATTGAAAACGCATTAGCGAATTGTCTCGGCCTCTAAGCCCTGCCTTTCACACAGTTATGGCTTTAAGCGAAATATATATTTCATTTCATTTCTGTACTATTATTGTACTAATGCTTAATACAGTGTTTTGTGAATTTTGATGTCATAGACAGCAGTTTCTCAATACTGTATTATAATAGCGAAGAGAACACAAATAAACATCTCATACTGTCATACATCTCATCCATTTTGATAATTACATACTTTTAAAACTGGTATATACTCTGCGGACAAACTCTTCGAAGTCTATTCAATAGAGTTTAATGAATGGGAAAATAAAATTAAAAATTATGAAACAAATGAAATTAAGTGAACTAATGAATAAATATTAATCGATTCTTGCTTATTACCATAATTGGAACAATTGAAACAAATATGATCAAGTATCATATTTAAACTCATTAAACTTAAGGACATTTTAAAAATTCTGTTAAAAGTTTATAAAATACTTGACTTAATTAAGTATACACTCAAAGCATTTTTCAAAATATAGCTGGAATTGACATGGAGCAGTTTTTTGTGATCACAATTTTTTTTATTGTTATCTTTAATTGGTTCGAGTCTTTTAATGTCAATTAATATGTAATGCTTCCTAAAAATGTTTTTGATTTCAACTATCAATAATTTAATGTTAAAATGAAAAACTAATAAATTAATTGACTCAAACATCTCTCAAATTATAACAAAAATTTGTATCAATATTTGCAGAATACAGAGATGCAGAAGGGAGGGAGTTATGCCAAAATACCCCCTGTCACGAAAACAAGTGACCTTTTCCGATGATTTTCTAACCTCCTCTTTGTTGTGGATAAAAGTGTCCAAATCTAAGGACATATAGACATCTCACCAAATGATGCGATTTTTTAGCCGAATCAGCTGATGGACGGGCGAACCTCATCCCTGATATGACAATTGTTTCTGTCTTTCTGTTTGAATTCAAAATGATTTCACGAAAATACTTGAAAGAGTGAAATAAAATAAAAACTTATTTTCAAATCCTTCTCAAAGGATTCAATTATACACTACTTTCGTCTGAATGTTTGAATAGATTGCGTTGATTACAGTTTTGTATATTATGTGCAAAATATTTGAATAAAAATAAATTTCAAATAAATATAAAAATAAGTTATTTGACATTAAACCTAAGAAATCAAATGACAGAAAAGAGATAAAAATTCAGAATAATATGCATCCATCAAGATTGATAGTCTAAAAGATTCTATTTCTCATTAGAATTCTAAATTATACTGGATTACTGTAATTCTACATTTTGTCATTTCATTTCAGTTTAAACACTTTTATTCACAATATATAATATGTTATATAAAATGTATATAATATTCGTGAAATTCTAGTCTTTTATATAAATTATATTTTTTTGATATAATATAAACTCAGATTTCAAGCCTCAAATCACTCGTTCATAATTGAAGAGACAATTATATAATTCACATTCAATTCTTATTTATAAATATATTGAAAATCTCTAAAAAATATGAATTATTTTTCATCGAATATTACTTAATATCAAAGTTCATACAAATATTGATAGAATTTGAAAAAAAAATAATATGACATAAAACACATGAAGAATGTTGAGCTTCCACTCTCTCCACTACACTAGCCATCTATCTATCCCATGTCATATCCGGATCAATTGTTCTGACATTAATAACTTTGATATAATACTGCATCTATTGTCAAACGAATTATAAGCTATGGATAAATAATATAATTATTTGTGTAACGAATTCAAAACAAAATATAAATTATTTGAGACCTAATCCATTCATAAAAAAATACTAAAAGAATATTTTGAATACATTTTTTGCTCTCTCTCTCTCTCTCTCTCTCTCTCTCTCTCTCTCTCACTCTCT
>JAQIWA010002512.1:0-13101 GCA_034693305.1 Eueremaeus valkanovi | reverse complement strand
TACATGAGTCCTAGGTGATAATTTGCAAAAGAGTAAATCAGAAAACGCGTGCACACATAGCCCCTTGGTACACCTGTTAGCAATAATGATTGTAGCTTGTACAGTACAGTACAGAACGAGCTAATATTACGATCAAATATCATTTCAATTCATTTGCCGAACCGTTCGTTCAATAATCCATACAATTATACAAAGATATCAATTGTGTATTCTATCGGCCGATATGTCAGACAATAAGTCCTGTTTCAGACGCATACAAGAGGCACAGCAAAGGAACCGAAACGATAGCTACAAGTGCATCAGTGAAGTGATCCAGATTCTGTTCGAGGCCTGTATGACTTATCTCTTAAGAATATTTATAATTTTAGTCCAAATTATTTATTTATAAAATAATTACAAAACAATTGTCAAATATTTTCTTATTTTCTAATAAGCATTGAATTACAGTATATTGAAAGTCAATTCTATACCCATTTAATTGCAAACAATTATTTCACTCAAATATACTGTATCTTTGAATTCATTGAACAGGCGGTGCAATCGCTATCTTCTTGTTCGAGAATGTAATCGGGATCCTTTTCATAATTTTAGGTCTGATTCTCAATGAATAATAATTTTCTTTAATTAAAACTAATTTTTTAAACACATTTATGGAAAGGCTATATATATTTGGACGACTGTCCGGTGAGGCGATCGATTCCAATCAGTCTTATTATATTTGGAGCCTTCAGTCTCTGCCACGGCATTACAGTGGCCCTCATTAGGTACCAGTACATCAACATCAACAATGAACAGGATGGTTTCGCCACATTAGCCAAAATTGTTCTCTGTGTGACAACAGTCGGCACAATTATCACATTCTTCTTTGGTTTGCATTCTATTCAATTATTTATATTAAATAATAATTGCAATTGAATTCACTTGAATTGATAGCATTGATCGCAATCTATGGAGTCTTCAATAAAGTGGAAACACATAGCAACTGGTTCAATAGCTATGCCTACTGCAATGGCATTCTCTACTACACCGCCTTCGTCTTCGTCACCATAGTCCTGGTCATCTTGTTCATTGTCCTCTTACTTTCCTGTTGCCTGGGCTGCTTCATAATAACCGGCACAACTGCTGCAGTGGTCGGTGCGCCGAACGTAGTTGTCGTTGAATAGGAGAAGAGTTAGCTTAGAAAAGAATAAGCCAGGCTACTTTTCTTATTGATAATTCTACTCAAAATTCAATTTCTTTTCTATTCTTTACTAAAAATTATTTATTAAAAATATATTAATTGAATATTAATACTAAACAGTAATAATCGCGTTTAAGTCTATCCTTAAGATTATAAATTAGTTCAAGCATTAAAATGAATGATAAATCAAATTCTGATAATTAAGATATAATACTGTTCTCTATATTTCAGAGAAAGTCTATTTAATTAATTATTTTATTTGAATTTAATTGTTGAGTAAATATATCAATATTTCTGTAAATAATTAATAATTAATTTATTCTATACTTCTTTACTAATGAGACAAACCTTAAAGAAATTGAAATAATTTTCGATTAAATATTTAATGAACTTTTGATTATAAGTTTGAGATATTTTATGCTAAATATAAGCGAAAGGATGAAAGAGATAATTATTTGGATTATTGTGTTAGTCCTCAAGCAATACAATTACAGGTAGTTTAGTCTGATTTCAAAAGTTTTCAATTATTAAACTTTTTAAAAAAAATGTGACTTTTATTTATAAAATTGAGTGACCCCGAGCTATACAGTAGATCAGAATAAACAGAATTCAATTATTCTTCAATACCACACCTTTTGCAAGTCGAGCACTGGGAGGTCAGACAAGGCTTATAAGAGAATTCCTGAAGAACGGGAATTCTCAATAGAAATTTTGACCACAATATTGATTTATTCTGGGTATCAATGGTTAGCCAACTGATGTAATGGACGTATAGTCGGATTTAATGTATTGATTGAATAATTTGTTTACAATTTTTGAACTAAAATTGATTTTATTAGTGATACCAAAATATTGTCATATTTTCCAATAAAATGACCATGTTTGTGTTCGACCTCTCAGAACAGAAGAATGGTCCAAATAATTTTTTATCCCAGCAACAAATTCAAAATTATTGTTTACCCTCGTTTCAATCCTCCTAGGTTTTAGTAACACACAAGTATAAGACAAGTTTAATTATAACTGTTCTGACTGTTTAAAACTTAATTAGCAATAAATGGACCAGCCTCATTTACCTCATTAATTAATTATAAAATTTTTTGTTTAGAAAAAAACTGATTATTTTTAGCTTTGAAAGAGTAAATCATTGAATAGAGTCAAACAAACCCAATAATTATATAGCTCTGAGTCCTTAAGCACTGCAATCAAACGCTATTTCGTGTAAATTATATTTTTTTTCAATTAATGAAATTATTAATAAACTAAATGATAGAAAATTTCGTTATCAATAAATTATTATATGAAATGTCACTATTATTACATCAATTGCTTAATAATGGATGTGTGGAGGGATAGCCAAAGGGTGTGAAATTTAAAAAGATTTTTGAAAGTAAACAACTCTTATGTTGACTATCCTTAACAAGATCATATTTACATTCTTGAAATTTAAAGAATTTCAATAAAGTGTCGTTAAATTCCTGACTTTCAAGTGTCCCTACAGTACTGTATACCCACTCTTGCATAACCTTGCTTAATGATCGTATCAGCATATAATTGATTTATTAATTATTATATTTGTTTTATTAAGCCTTTCATTAAAAAATCTTATTTTTCATTTGAATTTCAATTTTTTGTTAACTTAATTATAAATCAATAGTTTAATCGGTTTTTTATCAATAATTAATAGCAAATGATATAATCGTTTGAGAATGTATTGCATAACTGTTTGTTACTAAGCGTACAAATGTTTTAATATACAAGTTATTATTATATGATTTATAATTTATAAGAAATTTAATGAACATTACAGCTATTATACGATTTTTATTCGATCAGCCCTTTTCAGAAAAATATGATAAACTTTTAGAAATAATTATTTTTTTACATAAAACTAAATTATTTTCTGATTTTATCATTTAATGGGAAACATATTCTTTTATTAGTTTCTAAATAAGTATTAATATTATGCAGAATAATGTGCAGAAATGTTCGGCAAAAGCAAAACAAAACTATAAAAGTCTTGAAATAAACTTAAATGTATGACAGCTCAGCTCTAATATGAACGTTGAATCTGTCACTCATTTACTTCAATGCAAAAAAACGAAATTCAAGTTAAGACCCAATGAAATGATTGAAAAAATTATGACAACAGCTAATGATAGGCTAAGTTGATCTGAAATATTCGCAACTCTTATCAATGTTACTTAACTGTCGTCTGGAGTGCAGACATTAGATCTTTAGGTCAATGTTAAGATTGAAGATAAATATTTTGACATTTATTTTGCATAATTACACGTCTAATCTAACTATCTATCGCTAAGTTTTGATTCCTGTGCCCACTGTTCCTCAATTGTTTAATTGCTTGCTCAGCCAACCAGTTCAATAATTGAGCTGACACATCAAACAGAGCAGGATCGATTCAACTTTGAATATGAATTTAAATATTTTGTAGTTTCAAATACAGTACTGTATATTTAGTTCAAAGAAAAATTTAAAAGATATTAAAAATGTAAATATTTCTCAAAAAATAATCTGTGAATATAAGCTGGGTGTTTATAAATGTAACAACAAAATTGACGAACGAAATAATTAGAATTTTACCTTGCTGCAAGTGGGCACTCAAAATAAATTAAGCTTAAGTTTACTTCAAATAATACAGTTTTTAATATAAATTTTGGCGATTTATGGATTTGAATATTAAAAATAAAGAATAATTACATGAATTTAGATTTGAATTATAGATTAAATCTATAAAAATAATTTCCATTCCATTTACGGCAATAGTAAAACCCAATTACCTTTCGGTACTAATCAGAACCTTAATCACAGATATAATGAAAAAATAAATGCATTTCTTTATAATAGATTTCAATTTTATTTATATATTTTTTCATAATTTCAAAACAAATTAATAACTAATTTCATAAAATATACGACAAATAAAATGATTTTGATTTTTGCCTTCTATTCAATACTACGAAAAATTATAAAATAAAATTATGTAAAGTAAATGATGTAAAAAATCATTTCAATGAAATGAGAATAAGTTTTAGTTTTTGTGCTTCAAATTGTTTGGATTTTTTTTCATTCAAAAAACTTTTATAATATTTGCTTATCTCTGAACTCAACCTTATTTTGTAGTGTTTTCTCAATTGTTATTCAAATGCAGAGAAAAATCTGACTTTCATTACCAAATATGTCTCTATTGGTTCAGTTTATAAATTATAATAATTATCGATCGAGTCTAGGGATGGCCAGAGAGGGAACGACTACAATAATGTGTGAATTGTGACAACATTTAGGAATAATAATACTCTATTGAACACAAGTCCTAATTCCCAAACAGAAAAACCCTTAACTAAGTATCAGAATAAGGCATAAAAAGCATTTGATTAATGAAAAATAAATAAAAACTAATAATTCAATTGTTTTGTCAAACCTTTCCTTTTGCTAAACAACAATAAAATTTAAATAATTAATCAAATTCTCACTACAGCTAAAAAAGTTAAATATTAATCAGAATATATTTGATTTTTATATTTTTTTCTAAAGGATGACATTGAATCAAATATGTAAACGTCTTCATTAAAAACTTTTAAACGCTTTTTACTAATTATTATAATTTATACTAATCTGTAATCAATTCGTATCGCAATTGTGTATTGAAAATAAAGAAGAAAATTATGAAAAACATGTTATCAATGATAGCATAAGTTAACTGCACTGTAATCGCCGACACATTCATTACTCAAATTCGTGAACAAAAGTTTTTCATTATTTTTCTTATTTGTGAAGAAATAATAAATTCATTAAAATAGGAGTAAGTTATTAGTGAAAGCAGTTTTCAGGTAAAATGATTTTTGTTTCACGAAAAAAAATTACTGACAAATAATTTATTAACTTTTCTCAATGACTGTTACGTTAATAATGATTTTTTATGAAGATAAATCTGTTTCTTATCTTGGTTCAATCCAAGACGAATCAATTAGTGGTGTTATTACTCCCAAAGAGACCTCATTTATGGCTTCATTTGATTCTGGGATCACAATTAGGAAACACTTATTTGTCTTAAATGATCGGCAATTGGGTGCAACCGATGAGCCTTAGTCTATGAATATTCATGTATTGACCCAGAGCGGAAACAAATAATCATTTAATGAACCAAATTATTTAATATGATTTAATAGAGAAAATTATATAACATTATTGTCTACTATAAGCCCACACATAAGGCTCACTCTATTGTTTGGATTGATTGCAATTACAATCCAAGGATGTGTACGAATATGTGGAACAGAACTGGTTTAGGAATACTAGTACTCAATATTAATATCATATTAATATACAGAATAAGACTCGAACTGTAGGTAAGCTCATTTTAAATTCTAACTATATTTTGTGTGATTTGTTCGGTTAAGTTCTCTTCTCCTATACAGTGCTCGTAAATCATTCATAAGTCTAAATAATGTACTCTTTTATTATTCTTCTTATTAGTATTAAACTGTATTTGTGTTTAGTTTCCTATAAACTATAGTTCCTATAGATCTCTAAACATTTCATCTCTCTATTTAAACAGCTTTCAGACCTGGTTCACCTTCAAGACCGGCGATGAATAATCATTTAGTAAATATTGTATATAATACTCGACAACACCGACAAAAATATAAATATTATTCAACACATTTCTAAATCGAAATTTGATTTTTTCATTAACATTCTTGAAATTATTTACAAATATTTTCTTAATGTAAGAAATCATTTGAGAAATTGAATCAAAAATTTTAATGACATTTCAAATGTGAAATGAAAAGTGCGTCTAAATGTTTGGCACGATATCTGATATACAGTAAGACATTCTTAATGTGTGATTAGCGTACAAATAATGAAAACCTTTTTCCCGAAGTTTTATGTTATTTGAGAATCCAATTGGAAATAATTACAATACAAACCATTACTGTTTGTCAAAACATTCAACACTTTTCAAACAAGTTATACAACAAATAATTTTTTTGGAATTTGTTTATCAAACAATCGGATAATTTTTAAATTTGATGGCATTTGCTTTGTGTAATACCAGTGCTTATACTGTATTGAATTTATTGATGAAGACTGAAGTGAAATAAAAAAGTTTTTGGTTTTGGTTTTGCATTTTTTAATGTTATTATAAAAACTTGCATTTGTGTCAATGGGATGAAAGATTGTGTATAAACCAGAGGTGCGGAAGAGGGGGTTTGGCAAGATTTTCATCATGCTATGTACAATTCCAAAAATATTTCTAGTAGTCCCACCCAAGACATCCCACCAAAGAAGTTACCACCCAGCATGTTTTGTTAACTTTCAATAAAAATGGCGCTT
Source organism: Eueremaeus valkanovi (assembly GCA_034693305.1). NCBI lineage: Eukaryota > Metazoa > Arthropoda > Arachnida > Sarcoptiformes > Eremaeidae > Eueremaeus > Eueremaeus valkanovi. The sequence continues at coordinate 6,569 of JAQIWA010002512.1, read as the reverse complement.
GCCAGCCTGGCTCAATTTTGTAGAATTTGCTTGAATTCACATCGAATTAAGACTAAATTTAGCTTAAATTGATCCAAGTTGGCCATAATTGATAAGAAAAATAAATTTCATGAGATGACCCACCTCATCTCTATCAGTAAAACGCTTATTTCTTAGTTACTTATTTCAGCCATTCCACCTCCTACCCGTAATGAACCGATCATTCAACCTTCCCCATATCTTAAATGCCACCCCAACACTCCCCCGACCGAGTCTAACCTTCCGCACCTCTGATATACACAAAAAGTTCTGACTTGTATTTGTAGAGACATTACGGCAGTCAAGGGCAGAGACAGACATAATATTGGATTTTACTCTTTCTTGAAAGTTGTCGTATATATAACGGCCCACCGATAAGCTCTTCACTCGTTTCTCAACGGCTTTAAAGTTTGTTTCGCTTCCAATAAATTAAAGATTTTTGAGTTTTTTGTTTTGACTCACAGTTAAGCTCTTTTGCTCTATAATTCAAATCACGTATTCGTTTCGATTTAGTTTTGAATCTCATATACAATAACTGGATTGAGGATCAGATCTGACAAATAGGAGCTCAACTGACAATAAATATGCGATTTGTGATAAATCTTCGCCAGAATGTGCTGATTGAGTCTAATTCCTAAGTTTTTATGTCAGATGACTCTCACTTTTTTCTTTCAACTAATGCTGAACTTTTAAATATCATTATTTTTTGTGTGAAAAATGTTTGAAAAAATATATAAAGTTATGAATAGTTTTGAATTAACTTTATTAACAATTATAATCAGTTGCGCTGTTATTCTTTGCGCTCCGATATCGTCAACGGATGAGTTGTGTTCAGTCAAGTTAGTGCCAAATCAAGTGATTGCCAAACGCTTTGAGGAGTCAGTCATCACAATCAGATGTGAAGCCAATTTAGACTCTGAACTGTCGTCTCAATCATATGAGTTCACAAACCCAGTGCTTGATCTTTCCTTCGGAGGGGCGCCGAGGACTGGGGTCTTCACAATACGCGGCAACGCGTCATGTCTTCAGCCCTTCAGAACCAAATGTTGGAGTGATTATAGAATTGCGGCCAACAGTATCGGTCATCTGATCCAACACAGCGGCGATATTGTCTACTCGTGTCAAGTGGCAGATCAGTTAAGAAGTAGTACCGATAATGTAAGTCTGGCCCGTTGTGGGGGCGCAGGCTATCTGGCATTCAGTAACAGTAAGTGCAAAGCGTTTACTCAATAATTATTCTTTTATTATATTCTGCGGTTAAACCTAATATCAATACCTGAGTTGAGCTTCACTACCTTTAACCTGTCCTACTGTTCAACTTGTTCATTTTTCACATTATTTATGCAGAATCATAAGCTCCACCAAGCTGAAGTAACACTTTACTGTAAATTCTCTTATAATTAATTTTTTTAATGGAGTCTAAAAATAATGATTAATTTAATTTGTTTTGTGTTGTCAAGGCTAAATTTTCAAATTGACAAATAGCATGATGCATTTCTCTATTAAATCTCCATTAATCTGATAAATAATTCTAAACGTTATTTAAAAAGTTTTTCCGTTTCACAAACGGAATATAAATTAATTAATATTGCTCTTTATTGAGATCAGCTAGGTTAAAGAAACTAGCAAAATTTTGCCTTACATTGAATGCAAATATAGGCAAATATAGAGGTTTAACAAAATCTGATGAAATTAATAATAATATTAATTAAGTGACAATTGAAGCGAAAAATCTTTGGGTGTCTTATCTCCGGTCGAAATACTGTGTTTTGCTAACTGAATAATGAATGAGCATTTTGACCCCTTTCGCACCTCTGGTGCTATTGTGATATGTAAATAAGCCAGTCAACCTACGCTATTAAATCTGGTTTAACACATCTTAACGTCTGATACAATTTTAAAATTTGAATTTCCATTAATTTTTTTTAAGTGAAACTCTTATAACGAAACTTAATTAATATTAATATTTTTTTCTTCTGGGTTTAAATTAATTTTCGTGAAATTGATCTCAATTTTGAACATTTATTAATGAATTTTTAATTCAAATATTTTAAAATCTTTTATTTATTTTATTTTTTTCTTTACACTTGAGTTATGTATTAAAATATTTGAATAATCGACTCATTATTTTCTATTTAAATAATTAAACCAATAAAACAAATTGAAAACAATCTAAATGACAGAGATTAATGATTAGCTGGGTTGGCATGCTGCAAATTGAGCCTTGGCATGTCGTCAACAGTTAATGTTATAATTTATTTCGGATGAGATAATTGAGACAAACATTGTTTAGGAATTACTTCAATCACTAAAATTCGTACAATTAATGGGTCAATGAAACAGATTTTTATTTAATTTGTTTTAAATCAAATTTAATTCAATTTATTTTTGTTCTCTTAATCAGCGTATAATCACTTCATATATTATATATTTTGCTCAAACCTTTAAAATTGTTATTTAATAAATGTTTATTTGGCTTATCTTTTGAATACATCTCTCATTAAATTGTAAAATCAACAAGATTCATTACCGATCAACAAGATAATTTCTGAATTCATAATTCATAAACTAATGAAAATTTGGCGATAAATAAAAAATATATATAATTTATGTTTATTGGAAAGAATTCAAAGAATTTTTTTTAAACTTAAAAATACTTTTTTGTAATAAATTTAGTTTCCGTTCAATTATTATTGAAATTAAATAACGAAAACTAAAACAGTTTCAAAAATACAGCCAAACTTTTCTCATTGACATTCATACGAAAAGGCATTAATTCCTGTCAGTTATGAATTCCCAGAATCCTTATGTCATTCAAATGATTCATCTTTTAATTGAAAATTAAGGAAATTAGAGCTAAAAAAAGTTTAAATCTATTATCAATTCTTTTTTTAGGTTTTTCTTAAGTCAATGATTGGAAAAAAAATTTGATTCAATTAATAATAAAAAGCTGACCTGAATCAATTATCACAGGGCTGTCTTATGTAATACATGCGATGCCATCATAAATCAAACCCACTCTCAAATACAATGCTAAACAAATCAGACATTTTTATTATTCTTTTAAAATCTCTTAAAATGCTTGAAAACTGAGCCCAAAATTCTTGTTAATCAATCAAATATTCTTTCAGACGGAATGATAGAAAATTCGGTACAAATACAAAGTCTAACATATATTATATGGTATTTATTGTAAGCATTTTCTTATGTATAGTTATTTACATTTTTTTAAATTTTTAAAATTCATAACCTGGTATCATTTACATATTGATGTAGGCAGACTCGTTTTCATAGGTGGTCTGCCTTGCTCAAAATCTCCAATTTCAAAGACACTTTTACAAAATTCTTCTGATTCTTCCAGTTTAGATGATTTCGCTTTTCTCACACAATTGACTAAATTTTGTGAAACATTCAGTCGTTTAGAAATCTATTATACGTCTGATTGTTATATCAATATTATATTAGGTGTGAAATGAAAGGCTTTTTAATATAAATGTTTTTAATCAGAGATAACCTCTGGTATTCTTATGTATAATTAAACAAAAATTCAATTGATATTTACAGCAAATATTTGCTGGATCATTAGGCAAATGTGGGCAAAGGTTATTTACAAAATTAAAATAATAATTCAATTATCAAATACTATTCATTGAATTAAACTTTTAAATGAATATTAAAAACATATAATTTTATTGTATTTATAAGAATATGAATAAAATATTTTCATTTTAATTCACTTTTTAATAATCAAAGCAATTAATTAAATCGTTAATTATATGAACGAATAGTTTTAACCAAAAAACAATTTATTCATTTTTCAAATCCATTATACTCTTCGAGACAATCCGGAATACATTAATGAAAATTCATCCGTTTCTTTTCGTATTAATTGATCAGAACTGCTTTTAAATATTAATTCAAAAAAATATGCGTAAAATTTACTTGATGGTGAATTGATCCAGCATGAATCGAGTATAATATGATAATGTATCATAAATTTAATGAAGAGCTTCCGAATACTGAACCATAAGTTCTTTTTAAGACCTTTTCGGCTCTGGATTTAGCTCTGAAGGGACAAAAACAAATGTAGAACTCCTGTCTTGAATACCTGAATACTGTAGAAGCAAAATAACCATTCGATGAACTATTTTACATAATTTTGCAATAAAACATAGAACTACTCGATCACTGCAATTAGAATGAGCATGCTAATTCCATAAGCTATAAATATAAAATTCTTATATTTCTATCTAAATATAACCTTGAATTTTAAATACTGTTTATTATTTTGAAAAATTTAAATAATTTTAACTTTTATTTAAATATTTGTGTTTAGCCTTAAAATATGGCGATTCGTGTTCTATAGGAAGTACAGGACAAGAATGTGATCGGAATATGGAATGCGGAGCACCGGAAGCAGAAACCGAATCGGAAAATGAGCAGGAGTGCTTTTGTAGCAATGGATTCGTTGCAATACCAGTGTCTAATAGAGAGACAGTTTGTTTAGAAGAAGGTTTCATTCAATTGATTATTTCGGAGATTTGACAAAATTAATTGAAATATATTTCCGATTAATAGTATCGTTGGGTTTGGTCTGCAATTATACCAAACAGTGTTCGGCTATTGATTCCAATTCTGTTTGTGAACACAACCAAAATCATGTGAAAGTGTGTCAATGCAACCAACAATCCTATCCATACAGTGAATACCAAACAGATTATACAAAAAAGTGTAGAATTAAGTCCATACCAACGGTCAGTCCTTCCAACGAAGAGAATTCCTCTGAGAATACAGAGAATAAGAATACATCAGATGATGGCAAAAGTGAAGATCTCAAGGAAGACAATAGAGATTCAGATGAGAATGGATTCAAAACCAATGCGAATAGGAATGACTCGACTGGGAATGTAGGCATTGTCTTGTTCTTTGTGGCCATCCTATTGTCGATACTGATTGTCGTCATTATAATCAGGTATTAAATCGTATAAATGTATTGCTATTTAAACTCTATATTCATTGCGAGTTAAGAATGAATTTCTATTTAATTGATTAATATTTTCTCGGATTTGATGCATAAGAATGCGCAACAAAAGCGATAAAATGGTTATAACGAAGAAGAAGAAGACAACAGAACAACAAACTGATGATAACGATGGGGAACAGACGGACCCGATTCTGACAACAGACTCGGCCGGTATGGATGAAGTGGACGAGGGCAACGCTGGAACTGGATCAAGTTCAAGAACAGACATTGCTGATTCATACTCAAATGACGAACAGATTAACAACAAATTAAATACAGTTAATAATAACGGTTCGCAAAAAATACAAACAAATGTATAATAATATTAAACCGAAAAAAACTTATAAAACGGAAAAATAAAAATGTCGTAAAAATAGTCGCAAAATAAGACAAAACATGACTTTATATGAGATTTATATTTAATTTTTCTTATAATTCATTGCGATTTGCATACATTTAAAATATTTATGACTTTTCTTCCAATAATATATATTAGAGTTAATTATAATTTTGATTTAATCCCAAAAAAATGTAAAGAATATAAGAATATTCCATAAATTTTGTTTCTATTCAACCCATAAGTCTGAGCCGAATCTTCATATGATTTAACGTTTCTTAATATAAATATATTCATTGGATTATAACTTATTATTTAAACGACCTGTCTTTTTGGTATATGTTTGCAACATTAGAGCCTAAAAGTAAGATATTATCAAGATTCATTATTATACGAAACTAATAGATGAATAAATTAATTCTTTAAATTGATATCACATTAATATAAGTTTATTTTTTTTCATAAAATCTTTTCATTTGCCATAAATTCTTGTAATTTTCATAAAATATATTTTTATATATAAATATATCGAATCAATCGATTCATTCAAATACATGACAAATAAAAACATTTGATTCAATGAGATTTGAGCTCATCTTTAAATAGCTATAAGAATCAAACGGAACAGAAATGGCAAATGTGTTTCAGTGGACATCCGTTCGCATTGTCATAGCATAGCATTGCAGGCATAGCACAGATCTGGTCAGAAATGTTTTAATTGTTCTGTTCAGACATTTGTCTTCCAATCGGCCCTAAAGTATAGCAATTATATTAAGACCCTCAAAAACTTCTGTCCAACTTTAAATTTGAATAACTTTTGAATGGTGCCAGATAATTTGATTCTGTAAAAAGCATCATTGACAGCTACTCAAGGCCGATCTTGGACATAATTAAAAATTTTTGTCACGTGACTCAATATATGCAATATCGGGACCTTCTAAACTCACTATGTCACAGGGTAAACTACAGGAGATAGAGTAAAGGTCCCAAAGGAGAATTTGTAGAGGAAGAACTAAAGTTTAATATGAAAAAAGAATCATCAAAATCGGATTGGTGGTTTGGTCTTAGTAGCTCGACAAAGTTGTTGAAAACTCTCATAGGTTAAGCTTGGAAAATTTTCAAAATCGATCCAGCTCAATTTTACTTTCAAATTTCAAAAGAACTCAATCCATTCAACAAATGTTACCATTA
>JAQIWA010002511.1:0-13102 GCA_034693305.1 Eueremaeus valkanovi | reverse complement strand
ATGACGAGCGAAGACTTGTTGAGTACTTAATGAGAAACTACGACAACACCATAAGACCCGTCAGGAATGCTAGCGATCCGGTTGTTATTAGGCTTGGAATTACATTAACACCAACTATTTGGTGAGCATTACAGCAATTATTTGAATAGAAATTATGTATAAAGACATTTGAATTGAGTTTTCAATACGAATACTAAACAAACTGTAATTCTTATCTATATATTTTTAAATAATTAACCTTGCTTTGTAACAATTAAATTCTTGGATGGCGTAAAGATTGAAAAAAATATTAAATCAAACTCCATTAATCAGTCTAGTATATTTTTTTTATTAATTCTAATTATTTTTGAAAAAACAGAATTAAATTTAAAATTAGCCTGGTACCGTTACATGATGAATAGTGAATAAGAGGGAAAATATTACAGGAAAACTGTAAAACTATAAATGAACAGGTTAAAATATGAGCCTATTTTCGGGCCTATATTTTTTTTTGTCTAAACTGCCCAATTAATTGGATATTATTCTGAAATTAACCCAGATATTTTCTGGTTGACTAGTTTTAAATAAAATTTTATTTCAATTTTTAAATAGTTTTCGAATAAAAAGTATTTCATTATTAAAAATGATGATCAAGCTTATTAGTTAGTGATAAATTATACAGTATAATAATTACTCCGATACAAGTCCTTTAACAGAGTCTTATAATTTATGCCTTATATTGATGAGCAGTGCTTTTAAATTATAAATCTCGGCACTAATGTATCAGTTGTTAGTTGAGTGTCCTCGGTCAGTATCCGGATCATGTATCCATGGCCATTGCTTGTCTAATGTGTATTTCGAAATAGGTAAAATATTCTCAAAAAATAAAGGATTGGCAAAAATAAATTACCCTATTACCCTAAAACAAGAGCATTTTTTTGATACCATTTTAGGTTTGCGAAAAATTATTGACAGATACCAAGGGGCTATGTGTGTCGAAGTTTTCTAATACAGATCTAATATTATTTATGGTCTGTTTATAAAATATATACAGTTTGAACAATGTACAATTTTGAGGAATAGGAAAAAATTAAATATTTTTAGCGACAGTTAATAATAAAAACTTATAATTAGCCATGTTATTTTTATTGAAAATGTATGTCTCTTTTAAGCAGGTTATTTGTGTAAAATTTATTCAAGCTATTTTAAACAGTCTGACAATTAAATTGGATCCATTAAAATAAATAACAACATTGTAACAATATTAGGTTGGTTATTTTATAATTATTACAGTCTTTAGATAATCATAAATTTGAAAAATAATTGAAAGTTTAAGTATATTTTCCTAGAATTTTAAAATTAAATATTTGTAATCTAGTTAAAATTTACAATTTTGAAACAAGTTAATATATTTTTGAAAAATAATTGTATTTAAGTTCCAGAATGAATTTTATAACAAGCTAGTTTAGAATATTAGAAGATAATTTGCATGGATAAATTATGAATTGCTTTCTCACTTCTGATACAATCCTGAATAAAATTAATCCAGGTCATTTTATTATTTTGTATAATGCATTTTTTGATAAAAACTTGCCACCTAAATTGATTGACCAAGTTTTACATTTAAATATAAAGGTTGACAAATGCTTAAATGATTTTGAACTGTAATAATATTCTTATTTTCTAATAAATATAATATGTCCTTGATGAAATAAATATTTGGACCATCGATGCGGCGAAGTATTTTTCAAATGTTTAAATTTTTCAAAATGTATTCATTCATTTATACCTTGGTGGTGTCTAAACGAACATAATATTTTATTAATTAATATAATATTACAATCCATACGAGAGTTAAGTTTAGGCATTGTTTGTTTGAATCAGGTTTTCAATTGTCTGTTCAATAATTGACTACTTTTTCATTGTTTTTATTTTGAGCTCAACTTTAAATCATTTCCTAATTTATAATAAAATAATAATTTTCTAAACAATATTCGATTTGTAATACTTTCTGAGAAATTGATTACAAAATCTGTTTCAGTAATCATTAAAATCAAAGTTCAGAACAAAATATGTTTAACTAAACCTCGATATAAACCAAAAAATAGCCGGACATCGAAACCGATTATAACGACAACGAGTGCTGATATTAATGACACAAATGATGAAAATTATAGGACAGATATGTTAATGAAAGCACACGAAGTGCTCGAGTGCTGTAGATATTTGATGTGGAAAAATGAGCTCAAGTTATCCGATAAAGCAGTGATACACGAGTGAAGACTATTGGCCCTGCTTTTAGAAAGAATATTGTTCTGGGTATTTTTTTAGTTTTATACTGTATTGTCACGCAATGTGTTCTCTATTATTTAATTTAATTAATTTTGAAAAATTCATTTCAGATTTGGTACTTATATGTGCGAAAATACGGTATTTTATTTTGTATACATAATTATAGATTTAATACGTATGGAAAACGTGTATTAATTATAGTATAAATAAATCAAAGTATATTCTGTTAAATAAATTATTTATAAAGATTCTAAATATTCAACGTATTGTACAGACAGTATAAGCCGTTTATTATTAACGGTGAGGTTCATGGAATAAACTAACATAGAAATAGAAGGGTGTTCAATTATGGTTCAAAAATATTTTCTAAATTATTGAAAATAACAACATTGAGCACAAGGAGCTTGCTTATTTTTAATGAGTCCTTGAAAGAATATTTTCAAAAAATCATTTACTGCTAGAAAAATAAAACAGTTCAATTATTTAACAATTTATTTATTTGGTATATAATCCGGGTATTACTGTACTCTATGTGTGAATAAAAAATTAATTTTAATTTTGTTAAGAATTTATAAATATTTTTATTAAATCTAAAGAAAGGTTATATTATTTATATTAAAATAATATAATTACAGAATTCGTATGAATAACAAGAATATTCTTTAAAGAATAAAAGATTGAATTAAATTATTTTGAGAAATGCAAGAAACTATCCAAGGATATATAAGGAAATGTTTATCACTGATCAGTCAATTTGTTGTATGACTTGCTGTTAATAGAATGAAAGGTGAGTTAAAAACTGTAATTCATCTAAAAATTGAGATTCAATTTTACTTGTTATACATGTAATATAAATATTGGAGAGCCCGAGGAAGTTCCGAATTTTTGCAAGGAGCTATTGTTTAACCAGTTTATAGATGAGGGGGCTAAGATGAAAGGCCTTGAGTTTACCAATTCTGTCGGGGTCATTTTAACACATAGTAATTATGTTACATGAATATAAATTTATAGCTTTATATAAAGCTTTATATGTTTTGAATTAATGATAATTCTTATGAAATGAATCAGAGGTATTTTTAATTGCATTTAGGCCAACTCAAATAGTCATAATTATTATTCTCTAAAAATTATTCTCATTATAAAATTGAATTTTAATGCGAGTTATAATCCATAATATTTTTGATATGAATTCAATTTCTATGCAATCAATTGGTTTGCGAAACAAATAAAATAAGGAAAATGTGTTTCAATCAGTCATTATCTGAGAGCAACTCTTTCCAGACTTTCAGCTATTATTTTGTTAATAGATTGATAGGTAGAGCACATCAGTTGATCCTTGAGTGAATGAACTAGATTATGGAGAGTTGCAAATATAGAAGTTTAGCAAAAATATCCCCCAATTGGGAGATGTGGTACAAATTGCGATCGAATAGCCAATCTAGGGTAATCTGCTTTCATTTTAAACAAAATTTATCCTTGGTGCAATTTGGGTAATAATCAAGCAATTGTGCTTGGCTCAAACTGTACACAACATCCCTTTGGGTGACTGTATTAATCAATAATTAATTCTTGAGAAATAAAAAAGAGGGAAAAGGTCTGATATAAACCACTTCATATATTACGACCATGGCTATTTTATTATTTTTAATAGAGTTAATTTAATAGTTACGCAACCCAGATGGTATAACTAAAAGTGAACAATGAGATTATACTGAACAATTGAATGATTGACCCCTTTAATTGAAAATAAATATGTTTTAGTTCAGTAAACAATTGTATAATAGATTTTCAAACCGTATATAAGCCGAACAAATTCAGTAAACATTTTATTAATATTTTAAACATTTATTTATAATTTTAAAGTTTAAACCATTAGTAAAGATGCGTTCAATTTGTTTGATTGTATTGATTGCTGCGCTAATGATGGCCAACGGTATGACAGCTTATGAGAGCATAAGTTCATTGCAATACTAACTCTATTTACTTATTCAGGTAAGCACTTCCCTGCGGACACATCTAACCCGGCTCAGACTGTTGTCAAAGTTACCCAAGAGAAACTGGCCAATAGGTATAAGCCGGGTAAGTTTCTGATTGAGCAAATGAGTTTTAAAATGTTTTCTTCTCAATTAAGCTAGCTACATTTTATTAATAAGCGGCAATTTTGTCCAGGTTATTTTATTATGAACTTTCAATATTTGATTAATTATTTATTTTGATTTACCCAGGGAACGCTGTGACTAACGTAACAGCAATGCCCAACTACTGCTATGTGTGCAGTCGGCCATGTGGGTCCATTTACTGCTGCAATGGCGACCAATGCTGTGCTATTAATGGCCGCTGTTATTGCTGTTACTGATCACTGATCAGTCAAAGACATGAAAGTCTAATCAATTAAAGCGAAGATTTATTTAATTCACTTTCGCTTATATTTAATAAAATTTTCCAAATTATTTGAATTTATCGATAAATGTAATCAAAATTTATTATATTTTAAAATCCAATAAAAATTTCAATAAATTTATAATTTCCATGAATTCAGTTATACTGTACTGTATTACTTAGAGATAGGCAATGGACCTGACGACAGGGTGGGTAAGCCAAAAAATTTGGGGAAAATCAAGGTGGGGTACAAAATCCCTAAAAAACAGGTTTTTCCCTAAAAACCTTGATTTTTCCCTAAAAAACCCTGTCCTTGAGCCTCGGCCAAAATCACAGGGGGCTTAACCCCTATACACCCCATTGCCTATCACTGGTATTACTCTTCTCGAATCAAATGCAAAACTAATCTAAAAATTAACAATAAGTTTATTATTAATTATTTATTGAGATCAAGATTGTTTTTAGGAAGGTTATTTATACATTTTCCTAAATAAGTCAGAATTTTTGAGTATTTAATTGTTGAAATTTAAAATAATTTTAAAAGTAATAGGAATACAAACAACAGAATAGAACTGAATGGTTGTAAACAAGAATAATTGTAAGAATTATAAACGAGGTAAACATTTTTTCTATTGCAAAAACCATCATTACATTGTACAGTATCCCATATTACTAAACTACCCTGGTTTGTCCACATAATTTGTATTTCTTCTGAAAATATAAGTCAATGGAAGCTATGCTGACATCTATTGACCGAAAATAATTATTGTAAAAAAGGGCTGATTTTAATGAATTTGTTTGCTTTGAACCAAATTAATAGCTCGTCCGCCAAAAGTTTTCACTCCGTATAATATAAGAACTGTAATTCTTATTTATAAATTCAAATAAATTGACCTTGTTTTTAACATTTTAATTCTTGGCGTTAAGTTGCTTCAATGAATCTAGTATCTATTTAGATTACTTCTAATTATTTTCAAAAAAAAATAGTTTGTATTAAATTTAAATTTACCTGATAATTATGATAAGGTAAATAATGAATAAGAGAGAGAATATTGAAATTGTATCAAAACTGTAAACTCTATGAATAAATAGAATTAAAATTAGCACTATTTTTGAGTCTTGGTATATTGGAAAATTATTGAACATTTATTGATTAAATATTATTTTGAATTTAGTTCAGATAATTTTTAAACAGTACTTAAATTATCTTTAATTATGATATTGCTTATTTGCTTGTAATAATTTTAAAAATATTTGCCAACAATTTCTTCATCAATATTAATAAATATGAACCTTATTCATTTTTGCGTTATTTTAATGAACAGAGCAATTTCATTATAATTCTCAACTAATTTTTAGCTTGATAGTTGATTATCCTAACTCGGTTTTAATCCGAATGATGTATCCATGGTCATTGAACATCTGATGTGTCTATTAAAAGCCATTTTTCAATTCACTGCTGATATTCAATATTAAAAATTTATACAAAAAACTGTAAACATTTAGCTCTTTTTCAAAATACTTAACCCGTGTCTAAAAAACATAATCCATTGGAATCTAAATAATATTTATACAATTAACTTAACTTGATATTTTAATTCGAAAAATTAAAGAAATTTATAAACTCCACTGATACAGTTCTTATTTAAATGTAATAATTATTTTTTCGAGCATTCAACTGACATTATTGAGCTTGCACATCCCTATTCTTCGAATAAATATATTTAAATTAATTTATAAATATTTTGCACCAAAATATCAATTGATATGTTTGCTGTAGAACTGTTACATTTATGTAAAAATCATGTTGGCTTATCTCAATTTATATTGATATAACTATTATATGCGATGTGTCTGCAGAACATGTATTATTCATATTCTAGGGCATAGACTAAACGTACACGACGCGACGCTACACGACGCTACTCGACGCTACATGACGCGACACTTACATTTACACGCTTTTCGGTATATGCCCGAATTTTAGAATCAAGAAAGTTGTGTCAAGGTAGTTTTGAATGAATAAAGTTGAATCAATGAAGTTCATATCAAGAAATTTGTTTCAAGATAGTTTTGTGTATAGAAAACTTCATCAATGTTGTTTTATAAAAAGTAATTTGTATCAAGGTGTACACGAGTATCGATTTATATACGACTTCCTTGATTCAAATAAGTCTATACGTTTACAAATCGAAAATCGTGTACAAATGACGCATAGTGTAGCGTCGTGTATCAAGCGTCGTGTCGTGTACGTTTAGTCTATGCCATATTCTAGCTCGTTACAACATTTTAATTAATATCAATCATGTTTTTAGAATAAATTATTAGTATTTACAGCAAAATATCATGTTATATGACAATCTCTAATATTCTTATTATATATATTTTCGCACTTACAGATACGCTATATGACCATGGGCAACAATGGCTTAAAAGTTTATGAAAATACTCTGAAAATTCATAAATATCATTATTCTCTTTTTCAAAACCACTTTTGGTTAATGAACCTTGATGAAAATAATTTTAATGACAAATATTCAAAACATTTTTTTTATCTAGATGCTTTTGATTACCAATTGTTTTTAAAAGCAATAATTTGAGTTTTATTCATATTTATTTGGGTTTATAATTTGCGAAATTAGAACAAATAATTTTCAATATAATAAAATATTCCCATAAATACCCTGTTAAACTTTATAAAATAATTTGACGATTAAACAAATACATTTTAATTCAGAGACGTATTATATTAAGTCTTATTAATGTTTTTTAGGTTGATAATAAAAAATTTAACTTTCAAATAATTCTTTGATATTTCGTATACATCCATGTCTTTTATTGTATTAGGAACCATTTAAAATGATTCGCTACACTCGTCAAGACCAGCTTGTGGTCCCTTTTTACATATTTTGCACAATCCCTTCAGATCAGCTAAGCCGCCGTTGGATTTGCAATTGTAATAGCCTTTGAGCTCGCATTTGCCAAATAATGCTGCTGGATGTTCATTACGCCGGGTACCGCAAATTGTTCCTATCCACTTTCCACATTCGCAATCTTCACCTTTTGAAAAAGTGAAACATCAACATAATTTACAGAAAAATCAAACATCATGTTCATCTTACTGCATTCATCAATTCCTAGATCAACCTTTATTTCACATTGTTTATCGCATTTCGAAACTATTGTCGTGGGACCATCTTCGTCGTCGCAATTGTACAAAGTCTTTTCATCGCATTTTCCCTTGAGAGCTTCTGGGTGGCCACCGCAAAAATCTCCAAGCAAACCTCTGCAACTGCACTCTTCTATGAATGAAAATAAACTAGTTGAAAAATGCATGTACCAATTACAACAATTATAAAATATTAAACAGTTTAACCTGATGAATAGCCAATAACCGAATTATTCATCAATCCAGCTGAATTGATCTTGGCTAAAACAAGCAAGAGTAAAGTTGAAATGAAAACTTTCGAGACAACCATCATTGCACTGAAAGACAATTAAGAAATTAATTATGATTGAGAAGCAAATAATACAGGGCTATATTTATACTAGAATATTATTATCTGCAAGTTTGATCAAGATAAAATGTGCAATATTTAATCCTTTGTCAATTTTACAGTTCACCTTTCTTAAATAACTCTTTCGAACACTTATTTTTCTATAAATAATTTTCAGTAAATCCTTAACATAAATATACCTTAATTTGTAAAATAATTCAATCTTGTTTATTTTTTATTAAAGTATGCTTCTTATTGTGCTTATTGCATGTTTTATCTATTTATTGCAATGCTAATTGATAAAGAATGAATATTGATTTTTCCAATTGATGACCTAATTAAACAAAAGACTAACCTTGATAAAAAAATATCATATAATTATTTGGAATTGATCTTTATTCTTATTTACAATTAATTTGATCTATATAATTTTCAAGTTAATTGCTTTAATGTCCTTATACAATAATAGAAACATTATTTTTAAAATATTGTTTGAATTTCATACGAACTGTACTCTTCTCCAAAAATGTTTAAATAAGACAATATAAATTAATTTTTGTGCTGTATCAAAATTGAACAAAAAATTGTTATCTACATTTTAATATTTATAAAATTTTTAATAATAAACTAAATTATTTGTTCTTTATCCATAACATTCTAGTTTTTATTTTAAATGAATCAGGACACTAGTATGTACCAGGTTGATGCCTGGATATTTTACATTGTCTCATATAATGATCTGTGCTACGTATTGTAGAAGCCAGTCCGTTCACATTTGCCGAATAGTTTTTCATTTTGCGCCATAAAATAAAAGTTATGACCTAATCTAGCGTGCTTATCAATTAAATGGTCAAACCTGCTGAATTGATCTCTGCTAAAACGAGCAAGATTGAAGTTGAAATGAAATCCCTGGAGACAACCATTATCACAATAAAATCATTTATATTTTTAACATTGTTATCGGCATGGATGATCAAGTTATAAATGTGCAATATTTAATCCCTATTAAATTAAAAATAATTATTGCAGTTCACCTTGTGCTAATTACCTTATTTATTGCAATAAAAAAAAGATAAAGAATAAATTGATTTTTTGGATTGATGACATATTTAATACAAGGCACCCTTGAACAAAAGTATTCTATTTATAATTATGAACCAAGTTTTCCTGACGAAGTAAATTAGTTAGTTGAACACTTGCAATGACATAGGTTAGATACCTCGATCACAGGACTGTTCTGTTTTTATCCGGACATTACCACCTTTAATTTACTTTAAATATAAGAGATAACCCCTACCCATGAGATTTTCGCTGAGGCTAACGCCCCCTCTGTTTTTCGACGATTTTAAGGCAGATAAATTAATTCAGAAAAAATGCATTATTCTAATAATTGTACTAATTAATTTATTATATAAAATTTACCAGATATGCAAAAAATAGATAGCAAATTATTAACATGACGTTCATTATTATTATCCTGCTTGAATTGTAATGATCAAGCAATTAATTCATTTATTGCATTGTATACATTCTGACTGTTTATATCAGTAGATATGTGAAAAAAAATTCAATAAACAAATCCGTCTCTGCTATTGAATCGGCATAAATATAATCACATAACTGTGTATACGACAGTGATAGGCAATTGGGTTGTATAGGGGGCATACC
The DNA here is from genome assembly GCA_034693305.1 of Eueremaeus valkanovi. Classification (NCBI taxonomy): domain Eukaryota; kingdom Metazoa; phylum Arthropoda; class Arachnida; order Sarcoptiformes; family Eremaeidae; genus Eueremaeus; species Eueremaeus valkanovi. The sequence continues at coordinate 3,287 of JAQIWA010002511.1, read as the reverse complement.
CCCCGTGTGATTTTGGCTAAGGCATACCCCCTCTATTTTTCAATGTTTTCGAGGAAAACGCTCGAACATAGGGCACTTTTGGCCCTTAAAAGTGATAAATTGTACCCCTTTCGCCAAAATTTTGACTTAACCCTTCCCTGTCGTCAGACCCATTGCCTATTTCAGGTGTAAATTAATTAAAGAAGTTTCACTTAGCATTTTAAAATTATTAAGATAACATATTCTCTACAATCAACGGGTAAGCCCAGTTTAAATTACCTTCTTGACGTAATTTTATTTACAAATGTGCCTTTTTGGTCTAAAATGATACAAATCCCGCATTTTTTTTCTATATTGGCATATTCACTAATTTCACCTAGCAAAAATTCTGGTCCCAAAATGGTTATTTATAGAAAGTTTACTAAATATTATAAATAAATAAATTTTTTCAGAAGTTTTCTATTTTATAATTTTCAAAATATATATTTGATAGTCAAAAGTAATGGCAAGTAAATCTTAATCAGAGAATCGATCCAAGTGCGCACTGTAGCACTATTGAGACTGCTATATAACCAGCAAATGCCTAGTATATAGCAGCCTCAACAGTGCTACAGTATGTACTTGGATCGATTCTCTGATTAAGATTTACTTGTTCTTACTTCTGACTCACGGTGTATAATTATTAATTAATTTTTCAAATTAAAAAAATTTTTTAAAGCCTTACTTGCATCCAATTTATATTTAATAAAATGTGCAAGCATAAATAAATATTATTCAAAATTTTGATTACAGTTTTTTAATTTTCAAAAATGATTTTAAACAATGTTAAGAATAAGTTGATAATATTTAAAAGTATACAGATAAATTTTTTTGACTACTTAACTGCCAGCTATCTTATAAATTTTACAAAAGTTACTAGATATAATTTTAAAAATTTAATAAAATTGTTCTTGATGAAATCCATTGAATATATTTTTTGTCGCTTCTATACACTCTTAAAGGTTATATATGAACAAACTGTATTATAAACATTGATTTTACATTTTTTTAATTATACAAAGCATATTATGTTTATTGGAAAACTGAAACATCTCTATTTTATCATGTTACACTTTTGTTATTTTTATCACCGTAATTAGTTGTTTTATATCAAGAAGAATAGATTCTACATGGTTCATTATATTTATTTTGTCTCTTTCCATAAAAATTTCAGATTTAAATGTAAACAGGCAATTTTGAAATATTTAAAATTAACTGTAATTCAATATTACCTGAGCCATTGAGATGTTTTGCTAAGATCTATTGGTTGCGATGGACCCGTCATCTGTCCTGTGTAGACTTAGATGCGAAGCATTACCTCCACCGGCACCGTAAGGATCTGCCTGTAATTCCAGAGGCTCGGATTTTAACAAGTTTTAAGTCATCTGTACTTGTGCAATTTTTAGATCAGTTCAAATACATTTTGTCAGATAAGTGCACAATGAGGAAGTGTAGCAAAGGTTAAATATCGACAGAACATAATAGCGTGCGATTAGTAGGCAAACTGTAAAATATTAGAATAAAATTTCAAAAATAATCAATGCTTTTGATTGCAAATATTATTGGAGACAAAAGGTGATTGAATCTAATTTTAAGTTTAGCTGCAAGAATATTTCAGCATGGCCAATATTGTTTCACTCTTTTTAATTATCTATTTTGAATTTGAATTGTTTTGTCAATCAGTGTATTTTTCATCCAATACTGTAATAATAAAATTAACTAAATTTTACCTTTACTAAAATAATGATAGTTTGATTAGTTAATTCTTTGTAATTTACGGTTAGTAACAGATAAATTTAAAAAATTAAGCCATGTCCTTTACAGTAGTAGGAAGACTGTTATATAAAAAGCAAAATAGGATAAATAATAATGAATCTTGATTGATTAGGTTATTGGCAGATTGCTGTAGATCGATATATTTTCTCGATATTTCAGCTCAATAATATTTTAGCTTGACATAAATTGCGTTTAAATTTATCAATATATTTTAAAATATATATTTTTTAAATAGTATCCGTCACTGAGCAATCAATTCAATTGGTTTATTAAAATTAAATAAGCTAATTCATTTTTAAATATAAAAGTACTCTATATTTAAATAACTTTGAATTGTAAACTCTATTTTTTTAAAAAATATAAGATGTCATTGATGAAATATAAGCATCAATTTACATTGCTATTGATATTTAAATTTAAAATTTTAGGATTTAATTTCAATATAGAAATGCAAGATTTCAATAATCTAGAACATATTTCTTCTAATTATTTTCAAAAAAAACTTGACATTAATTTTAAAGTTGCCTGTCAATCATGACAAGGTAAATAATCAATAATGAATAAAATATTACACTTGTTTGAAAACTGTAAAGTCTATAAATAAAAAGGATTAAAATTAGCACAATTTTTGAGTCTAGATATATTGGAATCGAGTCTGAAGTCATTAAATTGTAAGCAACTGATTATTATTTTGCATTTATTCCAGGAAAACTTTAAACATTATCCAAATTATAAATACTGGTGATCATGCTAATATTTTTATTGATAATTTGAGGACAGGCGATTAACCAATTCCTTGAATATTTTTTTTGTTAATTATGAAGTATTTTTAATTTTAACAAATTGTGAAGAAAAATAGATAGAAATGGATGAGAATTATGAAAATGCAATGTATTGTACATACACTTTAAGCCTTTTATTACTGTGAGGTTCATAGGGTTTAAATTGATGGCATGACTGGCTGTTAACAGATTGAGTCTAAAAACTGTAATTTATGTCAAAATTTAGATTTTATTTTACTTGTGATTATTGCAATATAAATATTGGTCTAGATTCCTGGAAACATAAATTTTTCAAATATGTTAATTTTTATAACAGTTTGAAGTCGTTTCCATATAATTCACATCTTTCTGTAAATAAACTCATTCAACCTGGGAGCAATTTTGATATTACAATTTTGGCCACTGAATCCTATATTCATTTAGTACAGGGAAAGTTTTCTGTGGCGCGCACTTTGAATCTCATGTTACCGAAAAACTACTGAGGGTACAGTACAATATTGATGCTGTTCTCATTTGAAAGAGGGATAGTTGGTGTTTGATAAAAATTATATATGAAAAATATCCTTGCACAATTATAGGCGCAATTTTCGAAAAAGCTGATATATTGAATTTTCGATTTGAATCTGGAGCTACACAAAAACCACAGGGGACACCGAATTGATTATAGTCTCATTTGAAAGAGAGTTAGAGAAGGTTTGATAAAAATGTTAT
>JAQIWA010002510.1:0-13106 GCA_034693305.1 Eueremaeus valkanovi | reverse complement strand
ACAGATTCAAAAATTGATTGCAATTATAATCCTTTATAATCCTTCGTATGACTAGAGTTTAAACGCGGTCTTTCTCTGCATACTGTACAGAACAAAACAATACATAGGAATGTTATGTAATTTCGGTTACTATTCAAATGATCCAAACAAACCATTATTACATAAATTCTTTTTTATGCAAAAATATTTCTCTTTTCAAATATATTCCGCATAAGAATTGAGCTGAAAGTAATTTCCTCAACAAACACAACAATAATTAAATTCTTTTCTTTTTTTCCTACAATTTCTGCATTCATTTCAATCCAAATGTGATTTACTTTAAAAGCTAACAAAAGTTTTCGTAACACAAATATGTTGTGAAATATGTTAACAAAATTGACTTTCAATCAGTTTTATAGTAAACTGTAGTCGTGTACAAATAATAACACCTACGTTTATTTTAGCTAATTAGCCAGGTATTCAACTGGAATGGTGCTTCTCATTAATTATAATTGCATCTAGGTGCACAGTTCGGTTATACAAATATTTTATAACAAAAGCGAAAATTTATTTAACAATTGTATGAATTTTTAATATTATTTAAAGCAATCATTTATTATATCTTTTTTTATTTTCACAAATATTTCAATTTTTTTGCTTTACATTCCTTCTCACCAGAGATGCATATCTTATGTCAACTCATCCTTAAGTGATCTGGCTAAATATAATTAAAAAAATAGCCAATATATTTCAACAAATGCACTGGGGCTTGAATCCATCGCCTCCTGAGAATTGGCAATTTCTGCCATGATAAAACTTTCAAAAGTCAATATGACCTTTGTCTATTCAATTTGAAAATGCATTAGTGATAGAAAAATAATTTACAGTTAATTTGTTTGTCGAATACGATAAGCACTTATACAGAAGTGTCAAACAAACGGTCTATACTTTTACGCACATCTATTAGCCATAAGTTATGTTATGTTTGTTTGCCATTACAGTACTAACCGATTATTCACAGCTAATATCCAGAATCTGTTCAAATATTGAGTCAACGTATTTGTGAGCCGTGTGTTCAGACCTGATATTAATATTAATAATAACCCTATTATTCAGTTGAATGCCTTTCTTTATACTCTACACTAATCTTATCAATGTTTTCAAGAAAAACAAACTTATAATCAATTAATTACATTCATTCCTAGATTTTGTTAACTGGGCTACAATTACTGAATAATTCTAACTAGCTGAGCTAGTTGAGCCTGTTAGTTTGAGAGCCTCATGCTTTTAATAGGAGACACAAGGTATTCGTGGATAAGTGAAGCGCTCATAGACTTAACACTAAAGAGTAAAACATAAGTTAAATACAGTAATGATAGCTCTTATGGCTCTCAGTATGAGTTCTACTCTTTGAATGTAAGGTTATGTCGAAAGAATATATTTCCTCATTTAAGCATGCTGATTTATCAATTTCTTATAGCGAGTAGTTTTCCTATAGAATCGTAGAATTCATAATTATTTTCCAGTTATTGGCCAAAAAGTGCTTTTAGTTCACTGCACCCAATTTGAACTTGAACTCTCATTAGAAGAAATGTTCCTGTCATTTTTATTTATATAACTAGCTTATGAAAGGTTAAATATTCAAATGAATAATATACAGGTATACATTTTGTGGATATTACTTATGAGAATGCTATTGAACTCATTTCTATAATCTTTTATTTGCAAACATGTCTTACATTATATTCATATAACTATTGATTTTTATTTCATGTGTTGTATTGAAAAGTAATAAAATATAAATAATTGTAAAGAATAACAAATAAATGCTTTCTTACAAAGCGATGCCTGAAATCGTGTTTAACACAAAAGTGTGCTTTAAGTCTACGGTATATATCAATAAACTTTGTAAAATAGACTGCAATAATAAACTAAATAATCTGGATTCTTTCATCATAATATTTTTGAATAGGAATAAATTGACACTCTTATTAGCAAGATCAATTAATGTTATCATTTATTTGATATAAGCATGGCAAAAAATATTGAGAAACAAAATAACCCTAATATTTAATTCAAACTTCTACTGTACAGGGTTCAAAGAAAAAGGAATAACACTTTTTTCACATATGTAGGCCCACCTTGTTGTCAACACGTAAAAGGGCCCCAGGCGCGGGTAATTGAGTTGAAAATGTATTTAAAAATTTAGAATTAGCCTGATTGAATAATTGAACACTTATAAAAGCTATAGAGACTAAAATAAATACAAAAAAATTACGTAGGGGCTTCCTGGCATTTATGAGTTAGAAGCTTGTACCCAAAGGGTAAGATTTCAATATGGCGTTGGTGAAAAGTCATCTTCTAAAGAAATGGACTTAAAAATATTTTTAATAGCATAGAGTAAGCCATCAATTATTGCGGACACGAGAAAAATGTTTCGCAATCAGACTTCCATTCAATACGTTCAGTGAAAATGTTGAGAGAATTTTGATTAAATAAAATATAATATATTAGGCATTACTCAAGAAATTCCTCGAATATATAAAAATTTCAGTCTTAAGCCTTATAGATATGCGGATGCGATTTTATTCTAACCTTTGTTCTTGCTCATCAATTGCAAGATCAGTTGATATATAATATAATCTTTTGAAACGTGAGTATAAAAAATAGAAAAATGTCTTTATTTTACGCTTTAAATGGTTTCCATTAAAAGACTATTTTATTGGTTTAAGTTTGACTCTAAAAATGAAATTTCTAAGAAAAACGAATTGAAATCCAATCCAAATGCCATTCAAAGGTCATTATCATGTTGATGAATTAGCAAGCATATAAAAACTTTGCGAACTACTGTATCAGTTTCCTTTATAGACTGATATCCAATATTCATAAAAACATTTAAATCGCATTCATTTGTTTTTGTTTGAGTTTTCTCTAAAAATAATTCAATACTCAAATAAGAAATGCAATACTTATATCTCTGACATATCTCTAACATTTTAATATGACCTAGATTCAAATTCCGATTCAAATTTTTATACAGCACAAGTTTTATATACAAACACTAACCCTTAACATTAGTGCTATACTTTAGCATTAGAACCAGTTTCTGGTTCAAAAAAATGCAGTCAACACCCTTTAGGTTTAATTTAATCCAAAGATTATATTTTCAATACTAAGTTTCGAATTAGTATCGATAAAGTGTTAAACTGTTACAGTTTAACCAGAAACTGGTTCTAATGCTAAAGTATAGCACTAATGTTAAGGGCTAGTGTTTGTATATAAAACTTGTACTGTATGTATTTCATTAATATGATTAAAAAGCTTATAATAACATTGATCTGTGCATAACATACGCTATAATATTGTATTAAATATTAAACTACAAATTATTGCCTAAAAATATTTTATAGTTTATATTTGTTATCTATAAATGTACTGTATCCTTGATAAATCTAAAAAGCAATACTATTCGGTATATTTTATTATTCTTACTCACGAATCTGTATTATATTTATATTAATAATCAATAAAACATTAATTTTAATATAAAGACATCAAATATTGATTCATATAATGTAAAAACCTATGTAATTGTGGCCACAATTTTGAAATTTAAAATTCAAAAATATCTGTTCGTTTCGGTCGTTAATCATAAGAGGACTGAATTAATTGATTTCTCAATTTATATCAAAAATTTCAGTTGAAATCAATGATTATATGAAAAGAGCATTTAGTTGTCGAACACTATCGAAAAGAAAAGCCAAAACGTGTTTAGGTTTGCAATCAATTCTCAATTTTATTGATCTTTGCTTTACTTTATAGCAAATAAGTTATGGAAGTGTCTGTCGACTGGATATGTAATAATTGATGAGACAGGTTGACAAAGGTTAGTTAACATAAATGACCAAGCTCGACATCTAATTTCGAGAATTTTCGAATTCGAGGAAATTCATTCGATCTTTTTATTAACTAACCCTGATTAATGACTTGAGCTTAATGAACTAAACATGCATTATTTATCTGTTTAGAATGTTCTAGCAAATTGATGAATCAATTACCAATGCACTTTTTTGCTAAGTTGTAGACCCATATCATGTGAAAGTCCATTGATAATTTTAAGATCTTTAACGCCCAGGACAATTAGTGCTAATTCAGTAAAATTGTTCCATTTGCTATTGAATATCTCTGTACCCAAGCACACTGTACCCTGATTGTTTATAATGATTGCAAAAGTTCAATGGATAACAATAATTGCTATTTTTCTATCTTCAATAGAGTTAGCTTGCTGTTAATTTCAAACTAAACAGTGTTGATTGGGGTCACATTAGTTCTAATGTTTCCGTATATCTGCTAAATCGAGAGCTCATTCCGTTTCGATTTATGTTATATTTTCTCAAATCTCTGGTGTATTTCATCGCTTAAACTATAAATACATTTATTTCTCGACTTTCGTAATGCAATGCAGTGTTTGATAGAAAGCTATTATTTATAAAAACGGAGAAAACATCTCAAGAATGACAAGACTTTTAGACAGTTTGGACGCAAAGATTAATTATATATAAACTTAAATTATATATAAGATATACTGTACATCAGTATAGGTTTAACGAAAATAAATACTTCAATACCTATAGTGAGAAATAGCTATCAAAAATCAGACCCAAACCAGACCTTTAATGCGAAAAAACTGTTTTACTGTACAATACTGTCAGAAATTTCTGAAACTCCCAATGAATGTGCAGCCAATGAATGTGTTCTCTACCATAGCTGTAGCAAAGATGATGAAAGTGGGTCTTGTAATCAAGATATGCCATAGGCTACCATGATTATGCCTAGAATTTTCTGCACCCCTGGTGGTCCAACTGCAGGGTGAATTTGAGAATATGCTAACAGTGCTTTCTTATAATTTCTATTCCAGCCACATGTTTGCATACCTGTGTGCTACTTGTCTTATGCAAAAATAACTACATCTAATTGTGAGCTGACACGTGTCACCCACCACTTGCAAATAAAAATAGCACAGGTGCTTTCATACAGTACATGTATATGCTGTAAGTCTGGCTTCAAGTTTCTTAAAAATACTAATCAGATTAAAGTTATTCAGAATGAGAATGAAATACAGACTAATTGTCGGACTTAATCAAATGTCTGTTATTTTCTGTAATTATATCTACATTTGTGCCGATTGTCTGCACTGTCTGACTACAGATGGTTTAGCCCTTCATTGTCTGATCAAATAAATTGTCCAAAAAATGACATTTAATGTTTTGTCTTTATATCTGAGTCGAGTCCTTTCTAGATATCAATCTTTAATTCATAAATCCATAAAATAGATCAAAAGCCAAGACAATGACTGTATGACATCCAAGTGCTAATAGAGTTTCTCATTATTGCTATTCTTATTATCATGTCTTCACTTAATTAATGGTTTCAATGTATTCTGACTTTCGCGCTAACAGTACGAGAGCTGATGGAGAACTGCTATATATAATAATGGCTACAATAAACAAGAATCAACATTAATATGAGCCACTATTTTAATATCAATGTCCACTTTCATAGATTGAATTACACCTACAGATCAAACATATTGCTCTTGGTGCTCCAATCAATGGGTGCTCCACGAATAACCCTGAACACTATCAAAGTCTAATTTATTACAATTTGCTCTGTTTGAAAAAGTGTTTACTATATTGAAAGATGGCTTTAAAATCAATTTCACCTCTCTTTCAATCTAGGTTTAGTTGAAATCCAGGGTTTATTTTATGGTTTAGACATTTATAAGCAATGGATATATTTTTATTCAGAAGAGTATACTGTACTGTAATTACTACCAATCGTTTGGCATAAGATTGTGTCGTATTTTAATTATTGGTTCAAATGATTTATTTATTCAAATTTCAAAACATTTACATTGACTCAACTTAATTAAAAATCTATTCTATTCTATATCTAATTGAAAAATATTCTGTTTTCGAAGTTTAGATATTCTAAATTGAGTTTCGCCCTTTTGCTCCCTGGTGGTTCCATAAAATTAATTAAAGCCAATGTAATTTCGGTAATGCTTTATGAAAAACAATTATATAACAAATATTGACCCTGATTCCATTTGTTTATACGTGCCACCAAATGTGCCAGGTATAATTGTGTTACTCTCCCACAAATGATTGATATACAGCTCATTTTTTCTTTTCTATTCAATTGATTTTATTTAATAACAAAATTCAAGCAAAATGTTAGCGAATATAATGTTTCGGATAAATAGGAGATTTAAAAACTTAATTGATTACAATTGAGCTGTATATGTGATGCCAGGGTGATACTGTATGTGCTGTATGAGCAAACATGCTTTCCATACCAAATTGCTCTGGTAAGTTATCAGAGATAAAGTGTAGACTAAACTCGCACTAATAGCCAGATTATTAATTCTATTCCTACTTTCGATACAAGTCTTTATTGGGTTTGTGTAAAGTGCTGTGCAGTTAGAAAATGCACAGTTAGTGCGGACTTGACTGCAATTTCTATGACATGATTAAATATAATATTTTCTATGAAATAAATGAGCTGGGTAATAAATGTACACTTGAAAATTGGTCAGATACAATTTTGTTATGGCACAGGTATGCGACAATATTGATTGCACTTTACTACAAAATTTCAGATAAAATGTTTGAAAACAAATCACAATAAAAGCCTTTCTTCTGATTAGTGTCACAAACAATAGGATTTAGTTTCAATACAATCATGTCTTTTGTTTTTTATTTATCTCTAAATATACTTCAACTCTAAAGCAATAATTTATACAAAATATTCTCAATTTTTAATTGAGTTTGAAATTGAATTTCAAATAATAATTATGTTTTGAGGAAATTATTATTTTCTGATTATTATTATTACTGTATTATTATTGCAATTAAAATAAGAATATAATTGATATTTGAATCTAAAAGTGAATTTCATGTTTAATTAATTCTTTAACTCAATTCTGTGCATACAAATTGTGTTTTATTAAACACGAATATTAAGTACCAGGGTTGGCCAGAAGGGGTCCAAGCTAAGACCTATTTTCTGGCAAATCCGACATACCTTTGGCCTGATTTGGCTAATTTCTAGTGAAATTCGGTCAAAAGCTGCAGCGGTTTTGTGAAAATATGCTGATCTCTAGACCCCGTGACTCGGGCATGATACCCCTCTGGCCAATCTGGGCTGCCCTGATTAAGTGGAAAATAAAATTAATTTCTCTGAGATTTTTCGTATAATAAACCGTATAATTAGTTAATGTATGTATGATTTGACGAATATTTTGTAATTCCTATACTTAACTGAGTGTCGAAATTAAAAGGATTTAATTTATATACAGTGTAATTTGACGAAAGAAACGGGTTTCTTACCCAGCAACATTATTGCTGGTGTAATATTGGGTTTAGTGTTAGAGAGTGTACTTTACATATACACAACTAATGGGTCTAAATGTGAATAATGTTCACCAGGGGCAGCAAATTGCTAAAGAAATGTATCCTCAGTTTATATAACATTCTGTTCACTACTTATAACATTCAGATAACATGATTGTCAGTCAATTTATTTCTTAGAAATATAGCGGAAAAGAATAATTTGCCGCAAAAGCTAACTAATAGTAACTTTTGTTTCATTAACTGTTAAGCCATTTATAACCTATTTTCGGTTCATCTCCGGAATTGAATCGAATTTCTTATACGAATAATTGTTTTTCATCTGTAAGTGTCTGAGTCGTTAAGAGCTATCCTATTGTTAGAGATCTATTCTGTATATAAAAACTTTCAAAAATTCTCAAAATATTTTTCAATATATTAATGAAAATTTCATTAATTTTTCAAATTATCTTAAAAAGAGTTAATGTCTTATAAATAATGAAAATTAAATGAATAGAAATTTATTTAAAATTAAATTACATTTCTTAGGCCATAGAAATTGCAATAATATTCAGTTAAATTTGATACAGTTCAATTAGTAAAGTTGCGAGGTGATTTTATTTGAAAAGTGAATAAAAAGCACAAAACTGTCGGAAAGTATAATATTCAGGTCAGACAGGTCTAACGATCACTGATGAATGATAAGATAATCTGAGCTTTAGATCAATTATTCTCTACTATTCTCTGCATTGAAGTCATAGAAGAATTGAATCTTTTTATGTAATGTTCGTCCGATTGAAGTCTGAGAATTGAAAAGAAATCTCATATATTCTGAATCAGTTAGGAATTAGTTTAGAAAAAAAGAATACAGATTAGTATCTCATCTATACTGAGCACTGAGAACTCAGCATGTTTGCCTGGGCATAATCTTTCACGACAAGTGACATATTTCGTAACAAAATGTGCACTTTTTATCAAGTTATATCTTTTAAACGTTTATAAGCTAAGAAAGGGCATCTTTTTCATTAATGAGCTGGGTCACATCTGTAACATGTAATACGAATGTTACGAATATAATCTCAACTAATAGTTTATGCTTTTCACGGATAGAGATTATACTCTGTAATGTCTGTCAATTAAATATGTCATAAATAATTCAATCGCTTAAAACAGTTTTATCTATAATCCGATTGTTTTTTGGCTTTAATAGAGAATTATATAAATAGGATATAACTTAAACAAAGCTTTCAATGCATATGATTTAAAGCTTAAGAATTACATAGAGTTTATGCGAATATAAATATTATATAAACAGTATTAATAAGAAATATGTTTTGCTTTTATATAGCAATCGATTTGACTATAACTGCGATTTCGCAAAATAGCGAACATTATTTCAAAATCAAGCAAAAGCTTAAGAATTGATCCGGGTAACATTGAAAATATTTGCTAAATAATTGATGGCTCAGTTTCATAAATATATGTATTATACAGTATTAATACTGTATAAACTACACAAATTTATTATCAACATGAAATGGAGTGTCAATCTATAAAATTGAAGAACTTTTCAATCCGTGTGAATTGTTTTTTAAATTTTTTTTTCGTAAAAATTCGATTTCAATTTCATAAAAGCATTTATAGTAAAAATTGATTCATTATATTCTTATATCTATTTACAGATACTTTCCAACCGTTCGCTACTGAAAAATAAGGTAAAATAGATTCAATGAAAAAGTTTCTAAAAATAAGTTTTGCTCTAATGTTAAGCACTTGACGTAAACGAACACAGTTTTGATGACATGCTATTAAAACGACTCGGATTGTCGTTTTTATAATTAAATGGATAAGTTTTAAGAAGTTTGAAAATATTTTCAGGAGTTTCTTCAAAATAATATAATATGTGTGCAGAATGAACAAGTAGGCGCAGAACATATACACTATCTCATAGGATAGATGTGCAAGGTCTACTAACATATTTGATTTCATATAAGTATCAGAGGTAGGCAATGGGGGTACAGGGGTAACCCCCTGAGATTTTTCCCGATGCTGACCCCCCCTGTCGTCAGACCCATTGCCCATCTCTGATAAGTCAATGGTCCGCAGGTTCCAAAAATAGTCTGAAAAAGCAAGTTGAAATTTATGCTAAGCGCATATGAACTTGTTAGCTCAAGATCACTCATATCCAAGAAAAATATTACTAATTAAGTGTTGTTTACAAACCAATGAATAGAGTATTCTGTGAGTCAAGTCTCAATTTAAGAAATCATTTATTCAGTTATTTCTATAATAATTATATTATTCGCACTCAAGACTCATATTATTATTAATGTCTTATTTGTGTGTCCATATGAACTGGTTTTCACACAGATCAATTATGAAAGCTTACTGTCAGTATACTGACAAGAATGCGGGTGCAAGTTCTAAACCGATGTTTAAAATATAAAAAGTATTTCTGAAGAGATGGCAGTGTTTTGTAGCGAAAACGCATTGAATTAAATGATTTGAAAAATTAAACTTTTCTATTCATATAGTTTTTATTTAATCCAAGGATAATAAATAAAATTGTTTTTTACACAGTTGATTTAAATGAGCACTGATTTATAAACGTCCATACTAGATTAATTTATATTCCAGCTGGATAACTAATTTTGGTTCGATTTAATTAACAAACGATTATTTAATTTAAATTTTTCTTTTTTATTGATTACTTTATACAAATAATATTTATTCAATTGATATGAATTAATAAGAACATTAGAGAACCTTGGTCATTACGATATAAAATATTTACATATTTGTCAATTATTCCAATGAATCGTTCAACTAATGGGTGCTTTAATTAGATTTTTCAGTAGTGACACAATTTTCATTCTGGGTTTTATCAGTCTTTACGTGAGTTTCTCTATGACTTCCATTGTGTCCGTCGTTTAGACCACTTCTGCGCACGTGGTCTCCGCCGTCACCACTCCCTCCCTCTGTGCCACTAATTGAATGACCGTGTTTCCCACTACGACCGTCCACTTCGCCTCCATGACTATCCTTGCCATTGCTCCCACCCATTTGGCCATGACCACTATCCTGGCCATTTCTACCACTTTTGCCATGTCCACCACTGCCTCCTCGTTCACCACCCTGGCCATGGCCACCACTGCCTCCTCGTTCACCACCCTGGCCGTGTCCACCACTGCCTCCTCGTTCACCACCCTGGCCATGGCCACCACTGCCTCCTCGTTCACCACCCTGGCCATGTGCACCACTGCCTCGTTCACTACCCTGGCCATGTGCACCACTGCCTCCTCGTTCAGCACCCTGGCCATGTGCACCACTGCCTCCTCGTTCACTACCCTGGCCATGTGCACCACTGCCTCCTCGTTCACCACCCTGGCCATGTGCACCACTACCTCCTCGTTCACTACCCTGGCCATGTGCACCACTGCCTCCTCGTTCACCACCCTGGCCGTGTCCACCACTGCCTCCTCGTTCCCCGCCCTGGCCGTGTCCACCACTGCTTCCATGTCCACTACCACCATGTCCACCGCTTTGACTATGTCCACCACTTCCACCTCTCTGCCCATGCGCACCACTCTGACCATGGCTACCACTCTGCCCATGCGCACCACCATCATGTCCACTTCTTGTCTGTCCACCCCTTACACGTTCAGAATAGTCATCTCTGCCTCCCTTTCCATGGCTTTCCCTTCCGCCTGATGCAGAACGATCACCATGACTTGATCCAGCTCCATTTGATTGGCCTCTTTTCCCCCCGTGTCTCGCACCTCCTTTTCCAGAATTATGATCCGTGCCTTCCATTCCTTGATGACCTCCTTGACCCATAGCTCCACCTCTACCATGAGCTGTGTCTGGGCCACCACGGGCTCCTTGCTCACTGCCAACATTGGCACCATCTGCTCCAGCACGTCCGTGTTTTTGTGTCAAGCTCTTGCTCTGGTCATCACTGCAATCGCTTCCATCACTTCTTGACTTTACGTGTCTTTTACTTCTGACCACATATTCAGTGATTTTATTGTTATATTCTTTTGGAGTGAATATCAAAATTCATGAATGGCTTCAAAATATCAATATTTAGCGAATCTTACCCTTGAAGTCACAGCTATTGGCGAATAAGGTTATAACCAGGGCTAATAAACCGAGACAATTCTTTGACACAAATATTGATAAATTCATGATTTCGTGTATTTCGCAAAAATGCACAGAAATATAAATATTTAATTTCACGCAAAATATTCTTAAAAATAAGTTTTTATAAATGTTTTTAATGAAATCATTTGACAAATCTTTATATAAATTGAAAAACAATTAAATATTTTAATTATCATTGAATTGCTGTAGTGTTCAGCAAAAGCCTGAGAAAAAATAGTTCAGAAAATAATTGACAAACATGTGTGACAAATATAATTGAACCTGGGTAATATCCAGTCAGAGCCATTATACACTGAAAATCGACAAAATATTACTTGAATTTTTTTGACGCGCCAAGAAACAACCCTGTACATTTTGCAATGCAAACTAATATTGCCTCACTGAATATAGTTATCCAGGATAATTTGACTAATTTTGAGAATACTATTTAATTTAATTAATTTTCGACCGAATTCGGACATAATCTGTAAATTTAGGGCAAAATGTGATCAAATTCTGGCAAAATTCAAAACTTATCAGTGTTGACAAAATCTGAGCTCATATTGTTTTTATCAATTTTTTGACCCGAACTTTGCTTTCTCTGGAAATATCATTAGTAATGAATCTTCATGCATTCATGTTGAACAGTGTCATTTTGTAAAATAATCAAAATTAAAAATCTGAGTCTTGTGTTGATCACTATATTGTGTTGAATATTGCGAAGTCTTATATGTTTTCTATTTATTTATTCAGCGTTTTGTTGCAAATCAGTTAAAAACGTTTATAAGTATTATTCAGTCATTAAAAGGTTGGAAAATATATTTTTATTTTCGATTACTATTAATTCAATTGTTTTTTTGAAAACTAATTTTTTGTCATTAGATCGTTCAGGTGAGTCAATAATATAATCACAGGTCAATTAATTTTGAAACTTAATAAGTATTACTTAATATAATTTTTTAAAAATAATATTTCAATTAAGTAATATAATTCTTTTAAGGGTATCATGGTATATTATTGACTAGATAACATTCTAATATATAAATAGCAAGTATGAATAAATAGCATGGATGATTGGAATATCTCTGGTTATGAATACTAATTATTACAAAATATATACCGAAATAAATATTGAAAATAAAATTATTTGAATCGCATTCAACAGCAAATGTGACATAAGATAGGTTTTATGGCTTCTAATGTTGCCGATTGTGGGCAGAGCACCGTTACCCATATGACTTCCAAAAAATCCGAAGAAGCCTTTCCTTGATCCGGTACTTGTACGGCCACCTGAGGCACTGTGTCCTCCACTACTATGGCCACCACCACCATGGCCACCACCCCGTCCTAAAACATTAAATTATAGTGGTCAATATTTTTCAAATTACTCCAGGCTATATATTCAATATATTTCAAGTTCTTGAGTTCGGCTTAATTTGGTGTCTAATGTGGGTAGGCTTTGAGTAAAACTAGACTTGCTAATAAAGTAGATGATTTATGATCATAATCTACTCATTCGGTATTCAACTAGGGAAAAATTCAAGAAATCTGTAATTTTACTGAACAAGAATAGGTGGTTAAGAAAATAACGTG
>JAQIWA010002509.1:0-13121 GCA_034693305.1 Eueremaeus valkanovi | reverse complement strand
AATATTGATACCAGTATTATTTGAAAGAGGGATAGTGGGGGTTTGATAAAAATTATATATGAAAAATATCCTTGCACTATTCAAGGCGCTATAACCGAAAATACTGAAATATTGATTACCAATAAGATAAGTTTTTCTTACAAATTTGATTAATGATAAGACAATATTTCAAAATTTTTTGAAGCTAGCTCCATGAATTTTGCTAGGATATTTTTTCTATAATATTTTTACCAAACTACCTTGGCCTCTCTTTCAAATAAGACTATCATCAGCTTTGTGTCCCGTGTGTTTTTTGTGTAACTAATGATTCAAATAGAAAAGTCAATATTTTAGCTTTTTCAATCTAGCGCCTTGAATTGTGCAAGGATATTTTTCATAAATAATTTTTATCAAACCCTCACACTATCCCTCTTTCAAATAATACTGATATCAATATTGTACCCCCTGTAGTTTTTCTGTGGCGCCCGATTCAAATCAGGCGCTTATTTTGGGAAACTCTGTATTCGATCCATGTGCAACTTGTTTAGATATGCGAGTATGACCTTGGACTTTCTATCTAATTATTAGATGAAGACAATTCACATTATTTTTTCCCATAAATTAGCGATAATTTCAATAATTTTAATCCTATTTTCGATGAAATAATAGTTTAATTCAATTATTTTTCTTTACTTTCTTCGCAAAGAAGAAATGATTTTGTTTTTGCAGACAATATATTTGTACTGTACACTTTTTTTGTGAAAACTCTTATACAAAACTGTAATTATTTAATTGACATGAATATTATGGTTAGGTTACGATAGGTTAGGTTATCTTCAATGGTTAGGACAAAAGCACTTAAAGTACACATTATTTGCAACACTTATTTGCAAACTTTTGATTTTTTAAAGATACCCCTAGGTTGTCGAAAAAATGAACGATCGCAGCTTCGCCAATTAGATACAATATATTTGAGCGTGCTATTATTTTAATCTATTGTATTTAAGTTACAATTTTATATACTTAGATCGTATACATCGATACCTAACTGAGAAAGGTAAATTCAGTGCAAATATTAAAATAATTCTTTTTATTTTAATTCAAATAAATTCAAAATAATAATAATGTATCGAATATTTATTTGTCTATATTCCGGATCAGTTTTGGCAATTATCAGCATTTGTCGAGAGAACAGCCACCATAAGCACACCCACTAGTGCAAGGTCCATAATGGTAGGCAGTGGAGCCATAAGTGCCGTCGCATTGATAGATATGATTGCTTTTGCAGTCGCCGGTCAGTAGAGGACCCTGTCCGCTTCTTCTATACTCTAACGACATCTTTTATACTCTTTTTATGCAAAACGCAAACCGAATAACAACTGATTTATTCTATGATTATTGAAATTAAAAACATTTCAAAGAATTGATTGATTGATAAATTATGAAAAACAACAATAATCTCAATATGTGCAAGGGCATATAATATTTGTCAGAATTTAATTCAATACATAGGAACCCAGCCTTTAGATTCATCTTGTTTCTTATTATATTCTTGCTTGAATAATTTTATCCTGATCATTTTCTACATCAATTAGCCTGATATTTGAACCTTATAGACTTGGTCCAGATAAGCAAGTGTGACCTTGCATGTCCTATCTTATATCCCATTATTAAATATATGATATAATTCTCATTATTTTTTATCCACAAATAAGCGATAATTTTAATCATATTTTCGATGAAATAATAGATTAAATCAATTGTTTTCTTCTTTTTCATAAAGAATAGCATAAACTATTTGTAATCTTGGTATTAAAACTATCATTTTAAATAATTGGATAAGACTTATAGAAATCATAGCTAAATATTATTATATTGTCTGCAAAAACAAAACCATTGCTTCTTTGCTAAGAAATTAAAAATAAGAGCAAAACAATTGAATTATTCTATTATTTCATCGAAAATATGATTAAAATATTTAAAATTATCGCTTATTTGTGAATATTTTCGGAGAAATATCATTAAAAAATATTGAGATTATTGTTGTTTTTATAGTTTATCAAACAATCAATTCTTTGAAATGTTTTTAATTTTCAAACGCAATCATAGAATAAATCAGTTGTTATTCGGTTTGAGTTTTGCATAAAAAGAGTATAAAAGAAGTCGTTATTTAATATTCGAGTTATTATACAATTAATATCAATATTATTAACGAAAGCTTTAATTACAATAATTATTGTCAAAAATGTTGAACAAATTCTTAATAATATTCTGCATTTCAGCCCTATTAGTCGGCCAGGCGTATGGCAGATGCAAATGTATCAATGTTAGTGCTGGCCAGCACTGTGGCCACAGTCCATTCCTGAGCGGCGACTGCATACGCGATCATATCTACCAATGCGATGGCACCGATGGCTCCACTGCATACCACTATGGACCTTGCTCTAATGGATGTGCTTATAATAGCTTATCAAAAGACTATTGCAAATAAATGTCAAAATTGATCCGGAATATGAAAAAATGAATATTCGATACATTATTGTAATTAATATTTTGTAATTTATTAATGAATTCAATAATATTTTTATATTTTAAATAAATATTTATTTGAATATTTAAATGATATTTTGACCTTGCACTATATTATTTTCTAAAATAAAAATGTCATTTATTAACAAATAATATAAATATTAATTAATTATATTCTGTTTACTCAAAGGAAAGATAAAATCAAAATATAATTAATGCTTGCGATTCGCACGTATTCATAGAACTCGTATTTATTGATTGGAAACAAGTCATAGCAATAGTATCCGATCGCAGGTCCGGACAATTTCTCAATGAATTTGAAAATTTTCATCCTTTGATGTAAAGTGTATTTGTATTTAACCAGAAGTGAGAATAAGAGCGGATATGACTTATGCGCGGCTTTGATAACAGAGGCGTTCAGTGAATACATAGAGAATAAGAGAATAAAGAATACAATGAATACGAATGCGAACACAAATCGGACGTAAAGTAAAGTTGTTTTTTCATGTGATCCGTATAGGAATAGCTGCAGTCCTGGCGTTCCCATATAGAAGATGAACATTACGTGTTTGAAAAACCCATTTAAACGATAGGTTAGATTCGTTGCGCAATTGTGTTCAGAGATTGCTTTCATTAATAGTATTTTGTTTCCAAACCTTAGACTTAATAATAATTTTTCATTTATTTCATTGAATTTATATTTTAAATAAACTGCTGTTAAGTAAAGTATAATCATTATGAATAGAACCAGAGCATATAGTTTTATGGCCCAGAATACTGTTATTATGGACCAAAATATAACACTAATTAACATAAAGTTTGCTTTTGTGTCGAAATAAGCGATTATTAATGAACTGCAGAAAAGTGTGGAAACGAATAATACGAGCGAAGGATAAATGTATTTCAGCAGACATACAGTCAATACGTTTAGTCTTAAACCCAATCGTCTTCTGTTCTTATCGTTCAAATTGATGGCAACTTTTCTATTCTTCATATCTCTTAGAAAACTAAAAACATAACAATTTTTATACATTTCTTGGTATTGAATAACAATACTCAATACCAGTGCCGCGAAGCCACAAACGGATAGCATAGCCGATATTAGCCGTGAGTTACCCAATAAATAGTTTGAATTACTTGTTATTATTATAACTCTCGGATCAGTTGTGACAATACAAACAAAATATTTTAAACAAAATATAAATAAAATTAATCTTAAAGTTGTCGCCAAAACTGATCTAATGATTGGCTTATTTCCATTCATATCAAATGTCTTGGAAATAATTAGATAATAAGTGGCCGCAAACTGTTCCAGCTTAAGCACCGCTAAGCTCTCGTCACTATAATTAGTGAATAAGCGCCGAATCTTTTGCTTTAATTTATTCATAACTGAAATATTATAACAAAAATATTATAAATATTTTTGTTTAAATTCAAACTCTCTTAGAATAGCAAAAGAATGAATTATTTTAATATTGTACAGGCACATCTGAATTTTATTGATCCAATTTTTATTCCGCAATTTTATAGATGCTCAAGATGGGTAGGATAAAATACATCCATGGTGGTTCATCACGAAAGGAAGAAAATATGAATAATTTCGCCGAGCATTTGGTTTTAACTTTGCAAGGTCATTGAACACAATCTCAATCTGCTCCCTCAGTTTTGAGATCAGAATCTGTCCGTTCACTTTATAATATAATTTAGAGCTTGCACATCTCTACATTATGATGTGATAAAAATACATTTATTTATTCTTTGACTCAAATATAAAAATGACGGAAAAAATAAAAGTTTCAAAACATTTCTTATTATAAATGGTTTCGAAATTTTATTTATTTCATACAATTATTTAATGACTATTGCATTGCATTTATAAACTTTGACTTTATCTTTAGAATTAGCGAAACGCAAACTTTAATACTCGTATTCTCTGTATATTTAATATTTTTAGACATTTCTGACAGTTCTTACAAAAAATTATAATTTTTTTTTAAATTTTCAAATTCTTAATAATTTGTTAAACAATAAAAATAAGGAAAATATTTAATAATCGATTAGTTTTTATACAAAACTGGAAGATATGAAATAATATGATAATTATTTCAAATGTGCCGGTGCCCCAATCTGGCTATATATGTACAGAGTGTCTCACCTAGGGCGCAAACATTCAATTTTAATTTATGCAAAAACTACAAGGGTACAAAATTAAAGCTCGTCTTATTTTAAAGAGGGATAGCTAGGGTTTTATAAAAATTATATATGAAAAATATCCTTGCATAATTCAAGGCGCTAAATTCTAAAAGCTGAAATATTGATTTTCTAATAATAAAATGACAAACATTTGTTCGAGCGCTATTTTTAAATCCACATAAATTTTCCAAAAATAATCTACTTCGAATTGATCAATGACCAATCTAGTATTGCTTAACATCTCACAAATTAGCATCTGATTCGAAAAAAATTATAAAATCAATAATTTCATATTTTTCAAATTTAGCGCTATGAAATGTTCAAGGAAATTTTTCATATAGAATTTTAAACAGTAATAGACTATACCTCTTTCAAATAAGACAAGCTACAATATTGTGCCCAATGTAGTTTTTGTGTAGTTTTAGAAAAGTTAATATTTCAGTTTTTATTCTTGTGCCTTGAATTGTGCAAGGAGATTTTCCCTATATAATTTACTTCAAACCTCGACTATCCCTTTTTCAAATAAGCCCACCTTCAATATTGTACCCCGTGTAGTTTTGTATAGATTAAGATTCAGAGATTGCGCTCTACGTGAGACAATCTGTACAACAGTAATGTGACCTTGACATTAGTAACATGATTAATACAATTATTTAATTAATGTTTATTCAGAGCTTTGTTCAACAGTTGTTTAAAAATTGTTTTTCTGAATATTTTTTTTTGTTAAAAATACGTAAAACAGAAATAAAAAAATTCTATAAAAATATGGTTTTTTGTTATCAAAAATATTCTGTTTATTAGAGTTAAGAATATTTTTAAGTTATGTTTATTAAACATATTTTCCTTTAAAAACTATCCGCAATAAACAGGATATTATTTACACATATTTTTATTCAATGCTATTTTTATCACATTTTTTCACTTTTGATAAAAATATAATTAAATGATAAGAATGTGAATTATAATTGCAATCATATTATTCTCATATTAATAGTCAGATATAAAGTGTGTGTTATTTATATGAATCACAGCTTTTGAATGACTTTTTAGTTTCGCTTTTATTATGGGTTTAGATATAAATCGTTGTATTTATACGTCAATAGACGACCAGTTCTTGTGTGCCATTTGTTGCGGTATTATTGTTAATCCAAAAGTTATCCTGAATTGTGACCACATTTTTTGTGATACCTGTTTGACGGATTGGATTGCATGCAAACATAACTGTCCAATAGATAACTGTTTTGTGGATATGCTATGTGTGGGCGATGTTAGCGATGAGTATTTCGATAAGTATTCACAAATTCTGGTCAAATGTAGTAATTCTGGTCAGGGATGTGATCAAGTGATACGGATTGCTGAGGACAATATGCACAGTGAAGATTGTAAATATAATCAGAAGTATTTTCATCAATGTCAATGTGGTGATTTCATAAATGTCAAAGGTAAGTTTACTACGTTATATAAAGGTAACTTTATGAGTTATATTCATTATTCCATTTGATAATTTTCAAAAATGTAAGCAAAGATTTTATTTTGATTACTTTTCAGCATGTTATTTTATCTAGTAAAATTCTTTAAGTAAAGGTATCCATCTTTTCAAATAGTTTTGAGACAATTATCAAAATTTTATTTTAATTACAGAAATTACAGTTTGAATCGCAATAATAGCCAACAGATAATGTGCTGAAAATCAGTAATATTTTACTGAAACTGTATTTTTAAATAAAAAGAATACAATGAAAGTGCAAGGGGGTATAGACAAAATAGTCCTTGATATTCTTTCCGAACACTATTCAATACGTGCTTGATTGCCGAAAAATTATTTACCGGACCTATTTCTCCCATTCATATACAATATATTTGAGAGTAGTATAAATCTGATCTATTGTGTTCTATTTACAGTCTCTGTCATATTATCAAGCTATAAAAAATTTTAATTTATGTTTCTATAATATGTATAGAATACTGGTATTTGCTCTGGGTTCAATTAATATTTAATTTTATTTAATATTAAATATTATATGAGATTTTTTGACAGCAAAATAATACCTTGATATAATTAATGAAATAAAACCGGATAATTAGTTTTCCCAAGCATAAATATTAGATTTTTAACCCGGGTTGCTTGTTCAAAAAATTAATTATATTACAGCTTTTTAATCAATTCTAATAAATAATTAATACCTTTCTTCTGTCATAGATCCAGATCACAAGTGCATAGATTATCTGAAAAATCAAATACAAAGCCTTAAAACAAATGAATCAAAACTCAAACTAATGAACAATGAATTGCAGCGAAAACTGAACCACAAAACAGAAGAATGCCTTCAATTGAAGAAATATATATCTCCTCTGAAACGACCGGAAACTACACTAGAATTACGCGATTTAGTGGAAGCGCTCAAAGAGTTGCGAATAATTCGTAGCTCAAGAGTGGAACAGACGGTACTGACTGTCGACAGAGACCTGTTTTGTCCACAAAATCCATACAATAATCATAAGACAGACATTGGATTCAACGCCGAATTCAATTCACCAGTAATTGACTCTTTGCTACTGGAATTGCTTCAGGATCATTTGGTTGAAGGTGCCAGGGTACTTGATATTGGATGTGGCACAGGCTATCTGACGGTATGCATGGCTATAATGTGCTCAAACAAGTGCACAGTCATAGGCATCGATCACATCCCAGAGCTTATAGAAAGCGCTAAAAGTAATGTTAAGATAAATTTTGGAGCTTTTCTCGATGAGGTCTCGGTCTTGTTCTTGGTAATGGATGGAAGGGTTGGTTACCCGGATGCCGGTCCGTATGATGTTATTAATATCGGAGCTTCGGTTGAAAATTATCCACACTTTTTGGTGGATCAGCTCAAGTGCGGCGGAAGAATGATTGCGGCCATCGGTGATGATTATGGTCTCCAGAATTTGGAGACAATCGATAAGTTGAGCGATGGCTCCACTGATAGGACAATACAAATGAAAGTATCGCTCAAACCATTGATTAGTAGAGAAATGCAACTGAACTGCAATTAATTATTTTATTTTTTTTTATATAATTTATATAAAAATTATTTTATTTAAAATATTTTTTAAAATATTATGAAATGTTGAGAAATATGTTAAGCAAAAAACCAAAAAGATTTTTATAGTTTTTATATTATTTTTATTGTTTTAAAATTATTTAAATAAAAATTTAAACTTGATATACAGTATAACAGAAGTATATCTGGTCCTTTCATCCACCAGATATTTTATTAATTATTTCATAATAATTGTGAAGTTTCAGAAATATTAAAATTACAGTTCATTCCTAATTGAATAAAAAAATTTATAAATTGTGTCCAGGCTTATATTAGATGAAGGTTGTTTTAGAAAAACATAGAAAAATAGAGTAAAAATAAGCAAGAATAAATAATCAATATTTTAGCATGACAAAAAACAAATGACTAGATAAATTCATGATGCCTAGATTGAAATTTTCTGAAACTGTAGCTATTCATAATACCAAGATAAAATGAAGTTTCTCGCGAAGTTTAATGAATTTGGAACTTTTAAATTTCTACCTAGTTAAAATTAATCCTACATATTTTAAACTGTAAAATTTTTCTATTCTAATTCAAATTTGAAAAGGGTGAAGGTTAATTACCTTTATTGCTTTTTTTATATAAATTGTCCTTGCAAATTTTATAGTGGAATTTTGAAAAATTAATTATATATTTATAGAAAATAATTGCTATTTTGAGGAAAGTTTCGCAAAAATACTCATATATTGTATAGTTAGTCATCAAAGAATACGTTAGCAAAGCTCAATTTATATTATACTACTGTAAAATATTTCTCACATTCATTATCAAACATTGAGGATGTGCAAGGTGAATTTTAATTATATTTTTATTATTTTACTTATACACAAATGTTTAAAAAACTTTTTTAACTTATTTATCAAATATTAACGCTTACTGTTCAGTCATTATGTTAAATAAGTTATCTTGCATATTTTATTTTGGAAATATGAATTTTTCAAATTATATTAATTTGTGACAAGGTAAAATTTATCAACTTGCATAATGATAGAATGAATTATCAATCAGAATATAATTATGACCTTGAAGTTAATCTTATTTTACAGTATGTCTCAAATCAAATATAAGAGAAATTTTTTAAATAAAAATAAATTTTCCTTACATTGATCCTTGATCAGACAAAAATCACCTTATTTTTAAAATGATTAGCACATAATAATCTTGCAATATTTTACCAAATGTCTGTTATATTTTGGTCATAAATTAAATGTCTTTAAATTGAATCTTATCTGACGTAATATTCTTTCATTTATTACATTTTGAAATATTTTTTAAAAAATTATCTGATTTTTCCGTTGATATACCGTATGGCTAGGAATTTAATACCATTAGTGTATTTATATTTCGTCCTCAAAATATTCTTAAAAATATTGACAATTTAGAAGAAAAGTTAATGAGCATGTTAGTTTTGTTGATATAAATATCTTGTTCATTTTATCTCCAAGTGACACACAGACATAATTGACCATAATACAAAACTTTTAAACTGTAATCAAATGCTAAATCAAGCAGATAAACATTCGGCCAAATTAATATTTATAGCTTGGAGAGGCCTCGAACCTTTCTCATTGTTTAATTATTTTATTATAATTTATCCTGTTAATTATGGAATTTATTGGATTACAATAATAAACTGTTTTATTATTTTAAGGTTAAATTTGCATATATCAAATAATACAGATAAATTAACCTGGCCTGATTTATTTGAGAGAAATCTTTTTATTTGATTAGTCCTGCATAAATTCAAACATTTAAAATTGCGCTGCATTATGTGTAAGCTCGATTAATATTACTATTGATACAAAAGAAATCGAGAATATTTGCGCTAAAATACGGTATGAATTAATAATAATTTTTTGGACAAAATAAGTTATATAATAAAACTTTCCTCTTATTGACTGATTCATACATATTATACATAATTCAATGGCAAATCATATGAAGAACATAATTGAAAATTCAATTTTAAAGCAAAATTTGAATTTTAACCGAAAAGATAGTATTATTATCTGAAAAAATAGCAGTAATACTATTGATTCATATTATTAAGTAATCGGAAAAATAGTGAATTTTTTCCTTAAATTCTATTAGCCTTCAAATAAATAGACAGATAATACAAAAAATTGCTTAAATTTTAGTCAATTACAAGAAAAATAAGATATTGTTATCTATAAACTGTTTGTGCAGTACATAAACACATTATCAGCTTAACAGTGAAGTCGAGCTGAAAAAACAAACTTTAATTCAACGTTCGTATTGAAGGCCTGTTATTATATTAATATTTAATGTGTTTGTTGTTCTTCTTGGCGTCTTTCTGTCTGTTCGTGCCAACTGAGTGAAGTACAGGGGATATACTATTTTTCACATCCCAATGTAAGTGCAACTAAAAAATGGTTAAATTTTACTGTAATTTTTTCATTCTTTAGTTATTTTTATCGGTGAACTTATAGGGTTAATTTTAACTTGGTCATAATTGCAGTTAAGCGGGACTCCCTTTTAATTGTTGAATCAGAATTAAAATTCTAAATTGACCAATCAAAGCTCTTGGTTATAATTTTATTTAGTGATTTCACAATTGACATCTTGACTGTACGACTGTATCTTTTGACACATTGTTGACACTATGTCTACGAGTAGTAGTGACACCATTTAAATGGAAATTATTTAAAATTTAAATCAATTATATTCTACCTAGATCACGCACACAGTTATAATTTTATTTGTTCAAGTTTAATTGGCTATAATCCTAGTCATAGACATAGTGACGCCCAATGTGTCTACGGATAACAGACTTATTGCAGTAGAGCTACAGATACTACAGTAACAGTACTACACATACTGTTGATTATGATTTCAGTGCAATAAAACTGTTTATAAAACTCTGTCTGATCGAAAATAATTATCAACTTGATTAATTTTAAATTTATAAATAGATCACTACAGCAAAGCGTCCATTCCTAAAAAAGTACATCAAACTCACCAGGTGCATTACGTCTGCCAATTTTGGATATACATTGAATAAAGGTAATAATTTTTCTCTAATGACTTCATTGTTTAAATTTTTATTTCATTTTTCTTAACTGTTTGTTAAAGTTGTAAACATTAGACTCACTGTTAATAAAGGAATAAATTAAAAGGAAAAGCATTGCAAATAGGATTTGGTGTTTAATTGTATGTTTTTGAGTGCAGTTCAGTCAAGCGTTTTATAATTTAAAGGGAAAACGAGTTATAAATAATAATTGTTTTTTGTTGGAATGTATTAACACCTTTCTCCTTTTTTTGTTCATTGTTAAAAGTACCAGGTGCATAATGGCAACAAAGTGGGGTGTTTTAAGCGCCGGCAAAATTAGCCACGACTTTGTGTCTGCGGTCCGAACATTGCCGAGCGATGAACATCAGGTAAAAATTATTTTTATTTTATTTTTAATATGAGCTTGTACAATTTATTATTATATATCATAAAATTAATGGTCAGCACTATTTTATCCCATATAAATATATTTGAACTAGATAATATGCCATATTAATTTGTTTAAAAAATTATATACAGTTTAAAATTGCATCATGCAAAATATTTTTCGAAAAATGTACATGGATAGTTGGCGACTTTTTGGGGGACCTTTAGTATAATTATTTATCTGAACAGTAATTCTTAATAATATTATAATAAGTTTTACAGTCTTTTAGTGTTTAATAGAAATTATTGTTTAAATGAAAATAGACTTTAAAACTAATAAACATTATATCAAAAAATTCAAATACAGTTCGTCGCTGTTGCCGCACGTGATCTGAAATCGGCGCAAGCCTTCGCACAATTACATAACATACCGAAAGCGTACGGCTCGTACGAAGAGTTGGCCAAAGACAAGAACATTGAAGTAGTGTACGTGGGTACAATACACCCGTATCATTTAGAAACGGCTAAGCTGATGCTGCAGAACGGCAAAAATGTTCTGGTTGAAAAGCCGCTGACATTGAACCTGAAAGGCACACAGGAGTTGACCGCATTGGCCAGGAAGCACAACCTGTTCCTTATGGAAGCGCTTTGGTCTCGATTTCTGCCG
Organism: Eueremaeus valkanovi; assembly: GCA_034693305.1. Taxonomy (NCBI): domain Eukaryota; kingdom Metazoa; phylum Arthropoda; class Arachnida; order Sarcoptiformes; family Eremaeidae; genus Eueremaeus; species Eueremaeus valkanovi. Next base: position 1,273 of record JAQIWA010002509.1, on the reverse strand, counting down.
TCGTATGACTTTGTCATGAATTCAATCAAAAACGGAATCATAGGTAATGTGCTTCACGTGTCCGTCAACTTTGGTATGCCTATAGCCGATGTGCAGCGCATGGCCCGGAAGGAGTTGGGCGGGGGTACTGTCGTCGACATCGGTATCTATACACTGAATATCGTTGAAATGGTATTCAATGGGGAAATGCCTGAAGAGATCAAAGCTGTGGCGCATCTGAATGAGAACGACGTCGACGAGTCTGTGTCCGCTGTACTCAAGTTCAAGAATGGGCGCACAGCTAATATTGCTACCAGTGCTAAAGTGAGGTACCCGTGCGAAGCTCATATTATTGGCACCAAGGGTGTTCTTAAGGTATAGTAATCCACGAAGTTTTGTAGTTATTTTAAAATAAGCTAATATTTTAGCCTTTGGTACATTACATACTGTAAACTTATCTAGCTAATTTTTTTACATTTCGTCTGAGTCAGATAAGAGTGAGACATGTGCCAGGCTCATTTATAGAACGATAAATTACGACCTGATTATCAATAAATGCGATAATTTTTTTTATTGCAATTACACTGAGTCAAAGATGTATTCGTACGCCAAACAAATCATAACTTTTTCAGCTTTGAGTTCGAATAAGTTTTTGATTTCTGAACCGATTTTATCGCAAAGTATATCAAAAGAAAAAGCGTTTCTTAAGGTTTAATAATATCATAAAAGACTAATCAATAATAAAAGGCAATTATCACAAATCGGATCCATTTATGGTAACAACAGATTTTTGTCGCCAAAAAAGTATTCGTACACTTATGAAGCGCGGGTTATATTGTTGAGCGCCGTTCGAAACCGACGGTGCAATGGATTGTATTCGAGTTTTAATGATTGAAATGATATGAGATGATTATAATTGTCCATAAAATGGTTAAAACTCATGAGTTGACTGTGTTTTAGACCCAAAAGATATAGAACTTGATTATATGGAAAAATGTCTTGGGATCAATTACCATACACTTCTTCAGGAGTGCGATGAGTGTTAAATGAGTTCTTAATCAAATGCAAACCTATAGATCAGCTTATAATTGGGTGAAAAATAACTAAAAGCATTGAAAGACACTCAGAAACGACAAATCAAAGTCAACAATGTTTAATAATAGCAGACACCTGAAGACACCACAGATCTGGGATCAGTTTCAATTTGATAAACAAGTTAACTGATTGGGGTCAAATATTATTATACAGAAAGAACATATATTCTTCAGCCTATTACCACCTTATAGACCATTGA
>JAQIWA010002508.1:0-13121 GCA_034693305.1 Eueremaeus valkanovi | reverse complement strand
TATATGAAGACAAGCATTGAATGAATGACTTCGGAGTCGATGTCTGTAATGACAACTCTATTCTTCAGATTCTCTTCCAATTCGTGTCCAAACATAGCCGAGAAAACGTCAGATCTGGCCATAAGTATAGCCTTATGTGCTTTGAATTCCTTATTATTGGTCACTAACAGCACATCCGAACCCTTTTGACTCACAAACAGTTCATACAAATCCTTACGCAAACCAACAATCAATTGATTTTCTGTTTCTTTCAGATCTGTCTCATATTTCAGAGTCGATGTAGTAATGTGTTCACAAAACTGTGAGATTTCAACCAAAATCGACAGCTTATTGTCTGCGAACCAATGGCTATATTTGCTTGAATGCAATAAATCTGATTTATTTACTGAATACAAGCGTTTCTTTTCACCACTTGTACTGAACACATATTTCCCATTTGTTTCTAATTTTCTGAACTCATTGTTCGCATCGATTATCGAAAGTGTTGTTTCAATGCATACATTCTGTCCATAAATGAGCTCTAATTTAAAGTCAATAAATTCGCCGTAAACTCCATTATATCTGTTCTCTAATATAAGAGACCAATTGGTCTGACCATCCGTATGAACGGAGCCATTGAATGCAGTGCTGACCACTTGTCCTATTACAGCCAAGTCTTCTATACCTTGTCTATCAATAACCCACTTATGGTTTGTGTACTTTCGGACAGTCTTTGTTTCACTACTACTTTCGACAACAAGTTTGTCAGCCATTGGTTTGAATATAATTAAGTGATTAAACAATTATAACAATACATATACTGTACAACACATACGCCTAATATGAAAGCGATTTTCGATGGATTAATAAACAAAATATAAACAGGATATCAGATATAGGCTGACGAATGATAGCTTCGGAAACACTGACCATGCTCATATTATACTAGATAAAATAAATGACGCTGCTCAAATATTTACATCAAACACCAACACGTCTTGAAGTCTGAAGGCTTGAAAAGTTTTAAAACATAGAAAATAATTGAATTTTTATAAATATTTTTATATTTCATTATTCAATAGAACTCATGAAATAAGAGATTAATAGAGAGATTAAAAGTGAAGAACAAAATCGTATTTCTTATAGTACTATAAAAAGCGGAGATTTTATTATTACCTATGAATACATAATTACGGAAAAAAATATTTTACACTTAAATATCGAAAAACTATTGATTAGTCGCAACGGAACAGGACTTTAGCGTTCGTCCATTCGGAGCACTGGAAGAAACACAACCAAAATGAATGATCGACCCTGTTCACAAATAAATATAGCCCTGTCCAGTCAATATAAATAATGCAAAAGTATACTGACACATTTTTTGACTTTGTCAGTGCAATTCCAAGGCCTCACACAATAGTCCGATCCTCTAAACAGGTAGACATTCATACTGTCCATTCTGAGGGCAGCCGTTATACCCGTCGGCCAGTTCTCTACCGAATCCTCATATTTGACACTATTCTTGAAATATATCTTGAATTTATCCGTTCCGTAATAATGAACCTAGTTTCAATTATAATGGAATCAATGGGGCTGATTTTAAAATAATCACCTTGACCAATTACAATACCGTTTTCTTCTCAAAGCCCAGTGCTGTCGGATTAAATATATCATCATCGTGCATAAAGGCCTCTGGGCAAAATAAACAATTAGATAAACATGACCCGGGATGTAGAGCTAGAGCATCTACCAAAATTTAAGCCACTGGTCGGTTGCCACCAGAGCTGGCTAAGTGTGCGTTTGGCTGAACTTATTTTCCATTCAGATCTGTATCTCTTCTTGAAAGCCAACAGTAATCCTCTGTAATAAATGCCCTCCTGTGCCACCATCACAGCATCGGGGTCATCTGTAAAGCCTTCCCACTTGTCAGCACTCTTACCATGGGCAATTACTAATGGACTTTTGGGAAAGTTCTCGACCAACCAATACATATCGGCGCGAAATACATATATTTTTGTTTCCGTATTAATAAGTTTTGTCGCATCAGAGATGTGGAGATCAGAACACAAGGTTTGAACGCCTTCTTTGTCTTCCTTTTTCTTCTGCTCCCGAGTGTACGGCGCGAACGATGGCTTTGTTAGAAAGCAGCCTAAGAAGCGCCGGGTGTCCATCCATTTGGGGCACTAATAGCAAGGGATTGTTTTACTAAAATCTCCTAGCTTAAACCTAATAAAACCTACGTAGGGTGGATCGCCTGTATAGAAATGTTCTCGGATACAGTATTGTTTGCCCCGGAACAAATATATGAAACCGTTTGGCATTGAGAATGCATTGCTCACATTGGGTGGAAATTGTTCGGGTACTTTATTATATTTGACCTTACCCTGGCCATCTATTCTCTCCCAGAGCTGCTTTGCTGTTTTGAAACGATAAACCTGTTTATAAACAAACAATAATTAAATTATTCACTCTTTGAAAATTTGATCCAGGATTCAATTTTAACATGGAATTATCAATTAGCAAGGTTCGTTCACTTTACATATTCTCCAGCCAGTGCTATCATCAGAGGTTTTGTAGTATTCCTATTGTGAAATGTGGCCCAAAAGCCTCCGAAAGGCATTTGACTGAACGACTCCTTCTTTATATGAGTCTCGTATTTAGGATACGGTGTCCACGCCTTGAAGTAGCGGTCGGAGAGGAACGCATAGGGATAGCCCCTAAGCCAACCCTCTTTGATGGTCACAAAAGATTGAAATTTTTTTGTTTGGAATCCGGGAAACAAATTCTTAACGAATCCGTATTTATATAGCTTTCCGACGCCGTTATACAAATCTGAAACAGTATTCGCAATCAATTCATCGAGGGATGACCAAGCTGGGCCAAACTACAAACTAGGCGGGATAAGGGCACCCTTGGCAGGTAAAAGGAAGAATATCTCGGCTCAAATCGGCTGAGGGTAATCAAAATGAAGGTAAATTGGTGGGAAACTTTTGCTTACACCCCCTTGGCCATCCCTACATCAAATAATCAATGATTTCAACCATTCATTCATACCTTTCATCAGAAAATACATGTCGTCTCTGAAAATCATGACTTTCTCGCCGTTCAGTGTCGAGTCGATAGCCGTAAAGACAGGATCCATACAGAGCTCCTTGAGTGGGCCGGCCTCATACTTGATGTCATCCTCGCTATAATCATCATAGTTCATATCATCCAGCAGATCTTCATGGTCGGGCTTCACGGATGGAGCTGGGCCCTTTAGGTTCTTCCTAATCTCGAAATCAGTTTCAGCCGCTGTGCCATAAATAAAGTCTTCTCTGGGGTTAGGCGTAGGAACAATAACCTTGCTTGTTTTCGTGAGCCTACCCGTCCGAATAGGCTTTCCACCACTGAATTTCCATACTTTGAAATGAGTTGAATTCATTTGAATCAAATGATTCGCATTCGGACCTCAAGTGTGTAATCAATTGAAAAAATATTTATATATTTTATTGAAAAGTAACCTGTCTTACAATTATTGTAATATTAAAAATATTCTGGGTATACCTGACTCAACTTTGAAAATTGTGCCGCCTTCTGGTGTAAATCCTTTCCACTTCGCGGACATTTCACCCGACCCTTTGAGTACAGTGTGGGAAACGCCTGAACTTCTAGTAACCGGCATTCCTTCCAAAATCCAATACCTGTTCTGTCGCACAATATATATCTGGTTATTGTCTGGCGCTGTAAACGTGTTATCCGGGTATGGACTCAGACATAAAGAATTCATATCTTTTTCATAATAATTCATATTACAGCCAAACAGATCCAGATTATTGCCGCCTTCGGGGCACTAATGGATCCAATATTTTGAATAAAAATATTTATTTTTATTTATAAATATGTTTCGGGTGAACTGACAAAATCAGGTGGATCCAGGTATAGTTTAGAACCATTAACGTCTCGTCTGCAAAAATAATCTTTTCGGATAAAATAGTAGAGTTGGTCGGGTCCTCTGAAGGCGACGGTTATATAGGGGGCGAAACACTCCTTAATGTCTTGCAATTCAATCAAATCATTATTGAATAGAATTTTCGTTTTTTTGATTTGAAAATATTGGCCCTATTTTTGGGTTAGTATTAGTTATTGTTTCCCAAATATAAATATATATTATGGGCAGAGCTGGCCAGAGGGTGCCCAACTGGAGGGTCGACCCCTCATGAGCTTATGGAGTCTGGCCAACCCAACCCTGGATATAATTACAGACCTTTTCATTGACGAGATGAATATATTTAGGAGAACTGCTGTTATCTAAGGGTATAACAGCTCTATTGAAGTCAAATCTATCTGAAATCGAACGCCTCGGGTATTTAATCTTTCTATTTGACCCGGATTTAAAATTCTTTAATTTGTATTCATCGTAATCCTTATGAAACTATTCATAAAATAAATGAGAAATAAATTAATATTCATTATGAAAATGATGGCAAAAAAAGAGCAAAATGTTGACTGATTAGAAAAAATATCGTAAATAGTATCCTGCTCATTCTTTAGTATTCTAGGTTAAGACTGAATTCTATTCATATAATTCTGAATTTCTCATTGAAATCAACGATTTTTTTTGTGTAAATTATATTTACATTACTTTCAGTTTCTGTTATCTGATGAGACGAATAGACAGAAAATCAGTTCAATTATTGATTATTTAGACAAATAATTATTGAACAACCGGCCGATCGAACGGGTCTATTGATGTGAAAGCGCAAGGTGTGGACGGCTCGTCCTCATCCTCTGTCGGCGTTTGACTGCAATTATATCAGAAATCTATGCCATTATATAATTCAAATTTACAGCTAATCTGAAATGTTTTGATACCAACTATCGCTGCGAATATCATCAGACAATAGGACGACAATAATTGCTGTTAAAAATAAAGTCTTAGGCATAGAGTCAGTGCTTATAATAAAAATCTGAAAAAAGCATTTTATAGACATTAATGAGTTTCCATTATTTCCTGTCGTTTAATAACTTTATAATTAATTAATTAATGATTTAATAAAATATATAAAAACATAATTTGTTGTAAAATTCAAAAGTACTCCGCTATTTCACCAGGGTTACTTTACCCAGCTCTAAATTCTCCTTGACCATAGCATAAACAAAGTTATCTTTATTAAAAACATTTTTAATGCAAAATTGTACCAGGCTCTACCAACCAATAAAATGTACAAGGCTTTTTAAATAGAACAGTATTGTTTGAACTTGTTCAATTATTTTATTTTTCACATTTGAACAATTTTGTTGTGTTTTCCCAATGTTTGCACTGAAAATCATTTTAAGAATAATTTATTTTGAGTTAAATATTCTTTAAATTAATTTTTGATTTCTATTATTAGAATACTTACACAATTAGTCTCACTGTCAGAACAGTGCCATTTCCTCAGACAATAGCTGTCACCTTTAAACAGATAAATATTCTCGGGATTTATAAACAGGGCAGAGGTTACACCTTTGGGCCAATTCTCTTCACTCTTATCAATAGCAACCGTTTTAATAGTCTTTATTTTCTTATCATTCGTTTTGATGTAATGGACCTTAAAGTCAATTAAGAAAATCAAATAAATTATTAATACTTCAAAAAGTGTGTCCAAAGACTGACTGATTTATCATCAAAAGCGACGGCCAGTGGGTTCTGAACGTTAGTTGTGGTTAGGATTGCATTGATTTTTCTGAACTTTACATTCTTTTCTTTAATCATACCGTCAGTCTTCCATTGGGTATATGCCTGGCCTTTGAATACTAACATATCTCCTCTCAAATTACCTTCCCTTACAATAGCGACCGCATCGGGATTTGGTTCAAGGCCTTCCCATTTTTCCGATGAGCTACCACTGTTGACGAACATAGGCTCAGATGGAAAGCCATAAATAGTCCAAAAGGTGTCATTCCTGAACACAAGTATATGTCCGTCCAGTGCCGTCGCTGCGCCTCTTATATTATTGAGATCTTTACAAAAATCTTCCTGATATTCATTGGTCTGTTCGTCGCCCACCTTGCTGATACTATAGGGTGGCTTCTCTGTTCCCCAACAGCCCAAAAACCTTCTCGTGTCGTGCCATACATCGCACTGGTATTAGAAAACAAAGTTAAGATAAATTCAAACTATTATTTAACACATAATGATAGGCCAATACTGTAGACAAGCACAGCCTCAATATCCAGATTACCACTCAACTGAGTGTCCTTGATTAATCTGGCAGGCTACCTCTATAAATTGAACAAGGTTCTCTACTCACATATTGACCTTTGACATCGGGTTCGTAAAACAATTCTCGGACACAATATTGTTTGTCGCGAAACACATATATAAAGCCATTGGTCAATGAGAAGGCGGCCGTAATATTAGGTGGAAACTTTTCCTCGCTATCAGAGTACCTAGCTTCTTTGTATTGTGTGAACTCCTTGTTATACGTCTTGTAATAATAAACCTTAAAATTTAATTAAATTTTTTAAATAAATATCAAATTCAGCAAAAAGTATAATAAAATTAATATTCAAAACAATTGATTCAATGGATTACTTGTTCGCCATTCAGGCCAATGAGTAACGGATTGTTAACATCCCTGTTATGAAGAGCAGCGGCGAAACCATTTTCGGGTAACTGTTCTAATTGTCTCTTCTGATATACGTTCACTTGTCTAGCCTTAAAGAAGCCATTGGGCGCCCAACCCATCGATGTCTGGTCGCTATAGAAAGCAAATATATGACCTCTCAGTTCGCCCTCTTTTATGGTCACCATTGCCGAGAAGTTAGTCGGGTCAAAATGAGGCAGCAGGTCTTTAGTTTTGCCACTCATTGTTATATTACCCGCGCCATAACGAAGGCCTGATTACAGAATGCAATTGAAAAGAGATTTAATTAATATTATATGAGATAAATGTGTTGTCAGAATACAGACCAGAATTAACAATACATACCTTCCATAACATAGAACCTGTCATTTTTGAATATAAGTATCTCGGATGCATCCAGGTTAGAATCGGCTGTTGTGAATACAGGGTCCTCACACAGAGCAATCAGTTCCGGGTCCTTATAAACAATAGGTCGGGCCTTTTTTCTTTTAGGTGCCCTTATGCTCACTTTCTTTGATTCCTAACACCCAGGAAATGTTGAGAATATTTAAGACTGTATTCAATAATATTAATGAATATACTGTTTAGCCGTTTATCTATTCATTTAGTTTAAACTTAAACGAAAATTAATAGTTGATAGAACAAATTTGAATAAGCAAGGTGATCTTGAAATAAGTAGATGGTTGAACTCCTTATTAAATATTACCTTTTTATGTCTTTCCTTTTCAAAATCGACCCATTTATGCATCTGACTGGCGTATAGAGATGGCGAAAAATTTCTTGCCTTTCTCCTTTGTTCTAGTTGGGAGAGAACTGCATTCCCCGGTACGTGTGCATTCCTCTGATGTCAAATAACATATGATCAAGATTATTGTCAATCAATTCAATTGATTTATATTTACTTTTATCCTAATTGAGTGGAAAGCCTTGAAATAAGAATTTAAGTATAATTTTAATGTATTTTAATTCAATTCATATTTTCAATAGAAATAAAAGTAAATAAAACAATACATTCATAGATATATCATGTCTTTGTAACTGATCTTCGTTAAAATTTCTGCCAAAAGCACTTTTATAATTATTTATAAGAATATTCTTATCTTTATTACCGGTTCTTCTATTCCACTGATTATAACAAATAATAAATAAGTTTAAAACGAAAACCAAAATAATGATTGACTTTATTAGTTGAGAAAAATTAATTTTATTCATAATTCATATTTTGAAGTCTATCTTAATTACAGACGACATGATTTCCTTTCGGTGATGACGTATAGACACAGTTTATGTATCAATAAATAAATGATTTTAAACACAAGTCAAGAACTATATGAAAAAAATATGTATCACTTGTATTGAAAAACGTGTTTTCTGTTCAACAGTTGAACAAATGGTTCGCGTTTTGCCATTTCTTACACTTTTAGGGATAAGAATAATAAGAATTAATTGTTTTAACTATTTATATACCAGAGATGCGAAAATAGTATAAAATTTAATCCTGTCGGTTTTTATCCTGAGCCTATTTTTCATGTATTAATATCATGTTAATGACAGAATAAGCGCACTATTAGTCACTTATTGAACTACCAGTGGACTCACTATTTAGGACAAGGATTATATAATTTGACACAAAGTATCCCCAACTCAAACCTGACCCCAACCCACATGGTTATCCCCCCGTACTTCGACTCTAAATGCAACTAGCAAACTTTTATCAATGATCTATTCAATGACAATATTTTCCGCATCTCTGCTAATATCCAATATTGCAATACATACGCAATTATTCGTCCTGTCCTTACAGTCCCAACTTCTGACACAATATTTTTCTTTTCTAAATAAATATATAATTTCTTTTGTCATAAACAGAGCACTGGTCACACCCTTTGGCCAACTTTCAGCCGTTTTGCTGTACTCAACACTTTTATTCAATTTTAATCTCCCGGAAGTGCTTATATAGTGAACCTGAATATAATTAATCATGACCATGGTAAAATAATTAACTATTGTTCAAATTAGTCAGACTATACTATAGCTCAATTAAGGTTACCATGACATTAACAAGCTTGTTTGAGAACAGAGTCTGAAAACATAGTACACGCATTAAGATCGGACCTTGTACTTAAACCGCTTATACGCTTGTTAAAGGTGACCTTGATGAAACTACAGTATAGTCTGACAGGTTCAAATACTAACCTGCGTATCATCAAAAGCGACAGCCATTGGGTCAACAATATCAGAGTTGTGTAGTATTGCATTCATTTGCGTCAATTCCTTATTCTGTTCCTTCAGTTTGTCATCGAATCCCCAAATGCTATACTTATTATCCTTGAACACAACCAAATCGCCCCTCATCTTTTCACCCTCCTGGATTACCATAGCAGCATAGGGACTAGATGGAAACTCTTGCCACTTGTTCGAGGCCGTTCCCTTTTCTCTGAAATCAATCTCTTTCGGGAAGCGATCAATGATATAGTAGTGACTGTCCTTGAACACATAGATACTATAACCGTCCACTGATTTACTCATCCCGGTTATTCTGAAATTATCGCATAACTCGAGATCTTTGTCCGGGTCTTCCATATCGAGTGTATTATAATTCTCTATACTATAAGGGGGCGGGTATTCGCCATAACAGCCCAGGAAGATCTTTGTGTCCAGCCATAGGTCGCACTGTATTATAGAATTGTTTATTAAATCTATATTTAGTCTAAATTATGTCATTTATGCAGAGATGCGGAATAGTTAAACCAATTTGTCCAGGATTACATAAGATAAGAAAAATACCCTTGTTAGTCGAACGGAAATAGAAGCATGATAATTTGTATTTGACGGCCCTTGAGCTCATGAATGTTGGCTCAAGTTTTGTACATGATTTTTGACTAAAATTTCTGCATCTCTGATATGTCTGATTAAAACTGTACTGGCTCATATGATTAAAACTATACTGGGTCAATGCTTACGTAGTCTTCTGGTTGTGTTGCCTCGAACTCTATTTCTCGGACACAATACTGTTTGCCGCGAAATAAATAGACAAATCTGTTCGGCAACGAAAAGGAAGCGGTAACATCCGGGGGCAATTTTTCCGGACACTTATCGTGTGTGTCCTCTCTGACCTTGACTAAATTTCTGCCATTAGTTTTGAAGTAATAGACCTATGAATACAAATATTTTGAATATATTTCGGCTCAAAATTACATTAAATTCAATACTTTTTTGCCGTTGAGTCCAATAATCAATGGGTTTGTGATATTTCTGTTATGAAATGCGGCCTTAAATCCATGTTTAGGCAAACTATTCAACACTTTCTTTCTGATGTCATTCGAATGCCTTATTTTAATCCATCCGCTGGGAGACCACCCGGCCATCATCTGGTTGTTATAGAATGCAAAGGTATAGCCTCTACTGTCCCCCTCTTGTATGGTAACCATCTCTGCGAAGCCTTTCGGATCAAAATTTGCAAATAGATCCTTGGTAAATCCAGTCCCTATTAGAGTACCAGAGCCATATCGTAGCCCTATCATGGAAACAAAAGCCCTGTTATACTGTACTACCTGTCCATTAGGTCTATTGCTTATGTTTTTTCGGTGTAATAATACATAAAATATTTCAAATAAATATTAAATAAATAATTGTTTATTAAAAACAGACAAAGACTACTATAACTCCATTTGGGGTCACCTCTAACAAGCTTGCAAGTCAGCTGATTGGGTGCAGGGTCAGATTCTTTCGGTAATATGACCCTGTACTCAACCAGCATGCTTAAAAGCTGGTTAGAGGTGACACAAATGGAATTTTAGTCTTGGATTGATTAAAATCCAACTGACCTTCCATGACATAGAACTTGTCTTTTTTGAAAATCATGATTTCAGAGCCGTCTAAACTGGAATCGGCTGATGTGAACACCGGGTCCTCACAGAAGGCCCGGAATTTTGCGTTCTTATAAACGATTGGCTTTTCGGTTGTCGTTACTATATCTTCGTCTGTAGTGTCCGGATCACTTTCCGTAGTAGTCGGCTGAATATGAATTTTTCATTTTCAGAAAGTCTTAACTAATCTATTGATTGCTTAATATTTAATACTTTTTTAGACCCTCTGAAAGGTTTTGAAGTCGTCGTTCCCTTATGGCCAATGGGTTTCTCTGTGGAACCATTAATCTTCAAGATTTCCTTTTGGATCCAGTCCTTCATCTTATCGGCAAAAGTAGGTTGATAAGCTGTCTGGTTCTTCTGTCTAGCCATGCGCCTTTGGAAGAGCCAGCACAAGTAACCAAACATTTGACAACCGAAGGCTCGCTAATGAAAATCGTAATAAATATATAGTTTTTGTCAGAAAAGTAAAGAAAAAGTTAAGAATTCATAGGTTTTAGTGAATTATTTACTTTTTTCCGATTCAAAGGCAAAACCTATTGAATAGATAAGACATTAATAAAGTCATAATAACTGTGTATAATCAAGATTACATTTCCCATAGACTGCAAATAGCCAGGCTCATTAAATGTGTCAAGTTGAGTGGAATCAGAATTGCTGATTGTATCTGGATAATCGGAACAGTATATAAATGTAATAAATATAAAAACTAAACATAATATAAGTTCAATAATATTTGAATTTTTATATTTATTCATATTTTTTATTTATTTATTAGTTTACAGAATAGTCTCCATAACTGCCATTACTATTAACACTACTATTATATAGGAATATATTTTCAATATGTGAATACATTAAAGTATCAAGTTACCCTGGCTCTATTTTCATTCGTTAATATTTGATTGAGAATTAAATTTAAATAAAATACTGTTTTATAACAATTTAGATAAACTGTAAATATGTTTATTCCAAATAAGAACGTGAATCCATGATAGCCAGTGTAATTTGATGTAAGAATCGCGATTCTTACCCACCAACATTATTGCTGGTGTAATATTGGGTTCAGTGTTATAGAGTGTGCTTTACATATACAAACTCATGGGTCTAAATGTAAATTATGTTCACCAGGGGCAGCATGTTATAAAAGAAATGCATCCTCTGAATGATAGCGAATCTATATCCCCATTTCTAAAGAAAGTGGTGATAAAATTAATATTAAACATAATTTCTTCAAAATTTTGATTAATTTTATGTAAAATATATTTTATTTGAGCCTAACCTCCATTTGAGACAAAGCCTTAAAATAGTAAATAATTTGAAATACTTGTCATAATTATAGTTATTATAAGAGAAAATCAAATTATAGGCAAATATTAATAAAATATTTTAATTGGAATTTTGGGTTCCTATAAACGATTGGCTTTTTGGTTGTCGTTTCTATCTTGTCGTCTGTAGTCGTGTCCGAATCAGCCCCCGGTAGTAGTTTCTGAAGAAAAGTCTTCAGTAGTGGTCTCCTCCTCTGTTGCCTCAGTAGTAGTAGTAGTCGTCTAAATATGAAATTTTCATTTTCAGAAAGTCTTAACTAATCTATTGATTGCTTAATATTTAATACTTTTTTATCTTTTTTCGAAGGCTTTTTAGTCGTCGTTCCCTTACCCTTACCCTTACCCTTACTGGGTTTAGCTTTAGTAGTAGTCTCTTCAGCCTCAGTAGTGGTCTCCTCCTCTGTTGCCTCAGTAGTAGTCGTCGTCTAAATATGAATTTTTCATTTGCATAAAGTCTTAACTAATATATCGATTGCTTATATTTAATACTTTTTTATCTTTTTTCGAAGGCTTTTTAGTAGTCGTTCCCTTACCCTTACCCTTACCCTCACTGGGTTTAGCTTTAGTAGTGGTCTCTTCAGCTTCAGTAGTAGTTTCTTCAGCTTCAGTAGTGGTCTCCTCCACTGCTGCCTCAGTAGTAGTCGTCTAAATATGAATTTTTACATTTGCAGAAAGTTTTAACTAATACAGAGTTAAAATTCTAGAGCGCAACATTTGAATCTGGCGCCACAGAAAAACTACAGGGGTTACAATATTGAGACTAGTCTTAATTGAAAGAGGAATAATAGTGGTTTAATAAAAATAATATATGAAAAATATCCTTGCACAATTCAATGCGCTATATGCGAAAAAGATGAAATATTATTTTTAGCGAGTATACTCGCTTATGTTCTTGAGAAGGTGTCTGTCCGTCTGCTCGTCTGTCAGTCCACCATTATTGTAAAAGTTTTCAAAATTTTGAAAATTTTCAAAATTATTAAAATTTTCATAAATTTCAAAAATTTGAAATTTTTCAATAATATCTGTTATTGTTATTACAGCTAATGCTTTGCAAATAATAAAATTATCAAATACCAATTGACCCAATTATCTTCTAATGGCTATATTGTCAAGAGTATCACCAATAGATCCAAAGTATACTCGCTGGTAATAACGTTCGTGCTTGTTTATATTTGATGAATTTTGTAAGCAAAATCATGAGGGAAACAAAATTGATACTAGTCTTTTTTGAAAGAGATAGAGGAGGCTTAATAAAAATTAGGGATGGCCACGCTCGGCAAACCTAGGGGGGGTATAGGGGGAGGTAAAATGGCGGATTTTCCCCAAAATCGTAG
>JAQIWA010002507.1:0-13131 GCA_034693305.1 Eueremaeus valkanovi | reverse complement strand
TTCAAATGATACGATATTTTAAACATCATATTCGAAATCAGCATGCTTGAATTAGTAGGAATCGATGTATATATGTCAAGGGAAATGATTCTGAAATTCCCGACTTTGATGCCCTCTGGCGCCCTCCATGATTCAGTGCCGGGGTTTTCCTTTTGCTATTATGGTCCTTAGGGTCACTACTATCGATCGCATCCATTTTCAAACAAAAAGTGCCCTTGATACTAAATCTTGGGTCACAAGGTCTTTTCTTGCTTACCCTGCAATATTATACATTTCTCAATTGCTGGCAACTATAATTTAAGTCATATCCTATTCTTTGGCACAGTTAGCACAACAAAAAATGATTGTTATAAAGAAGACTCTATTGTTTTAGTAATGGATTGTCTTCATTGAAACAATATTTAATTGATGTCAAGCAGAGATTTATTCACTAATTAATAATTAACATTGACTTCAAGTAATTTATAAAAATATTTTTTGTATTCATTTTTTGCATGACTTTTGCAAAAAAAAAATTCCTTTAATTAAAAAAAATAAAATAATAAATAATTTATATAAATGACAGAAAGTTTGCGGACAGTTAGCATTGTATCGGAAGTATCAAGGTAAATATCATGAATTTTCGATTGAAATTGAATAAGGTTATTTTCATAGTATTCTGGTGATATTTCTAGTACTTGGTTGTTTATTCGCTGGCCGAAATATACCAGGACATATTTCTTGTGTTTTTCTCTCCGCATCCCTGGAATAAACAATTATTTTGAATGAATTTCAAAATGAAGAAAATTTCCATTCATTTACTTCAAAAAAAAGTTATTTCAAGTCACGTATCGGCAAAAATTAGCCCTCGATATAATCGATAATTGACTGATCAGGATAAATGTTCAACAGCTTAATTAATTAATGGAAAAATTTGTTTACTCGACTAATACTACACTTACGGACACTTCTATGACATGTTGTGAGAAAAAATATATAAACACTTAATATGAGACGAATATTAAGATAGAAATTGAATGTAAATTAAGTAAAAGTATCGTTAAATTAATTATTTTAATTAAATTGAGTTCAGAAAACCTAAATAAAACTATAAATAATATTATATCGAATAAATTAAAGTGATCCTCGTACGAAATAATGAATAATTTGTCAAGATTATCTAACCCGGGGCTATCTATTGAATCATATTTCAATAATTAGTCCATTAATTGCATAAATATTAGGAATAAAATGCGAATTAATATCAAATTTAGTTTTACTTTTAGTAAAATATTTTCTCTTAAGAAACAAATTATCATAAAATCGAGAATTTATTACGAAATTTAAGAGCTTTTTAGATCAAATACTATATAAATAGAAAGTATTTTGAATATAGACTTTAGAGACGAAAAAGTGATTGAATTTATTTAAATTGATATTTAGGTAAATAAGAGAAAAAAAGTGAAAATACCCGGAAAATACCCAAAAAAAATATTCAAAGATTATATCGTAATTCGAGTAAAGCTTATATTTTTAGACTAAAAACTATTTGTTTATCAATTTTCAAATCTTAAATACGATAGACATTGGACTAAAAATAGACATAATTTTTCACTTTTAAGGTATAAAAACATATATTTTCATTAAAAAAAAGTTAAGTTATGTTAAGACATGTGATGCTATGTATGATATTTTACGCAATATATTACTTAAAGCTATAAATAAGTCAAGTTTTAGATTAAAAACTTATATAATTTTCTATACTATGTCCTAAACATTGAGTTACTGTCAGTCAACTCATCTTCAATTTGATTAATGATTTATTTGGGAAGTAATCAACAAAATTATATTTTATACAGAAATCAATTAGCAATGCATTCCAATCAACTCAAAAATTTAATACAAAGTCAATTGTGTTGTAATCACATCAGTCACCATAAGTGCATTTTTGCACCGGCCTCATATTTAGACCACAACCGTCACGGAACCTGTCAGCAGCAAACTTACCTGTCAGTCAAGTGCGCCATCAAACGAGCACATTATGAGCTAGACAATATATTATTTAACTTAATAAAGCATCAAGTACCATTCTCTATTGTAGTTTAATCATTAACATAATTGCAATCATTTTAAAGGATTTTTTTGGTCAATTTTGCGCACTAATGAGCAAGCATGTTTCTAATTTAATATACACTGACCAACCCTGACCATAAAATAACCATTAAACGAGAAAATTATCTTTAAGTTCATATTATTCTCTAAAATCTGGATCCAATCAAATAAGTATTAACTAAAAGGCTATCATTATTTTGAACAAAAAATTTAGCTTTATAACAATCGGGTATAATATTAAATGAGCCATGTCAGTAGAGACAGTTCAGTTCTAATCTATATTTTTGAATAAATTCAATTATTATTCAAATATATTATAATTCACAATCGACTCAATGCCTGTTTGTAATAAACATAATATTCAAATAAACTTACCTTAACTACCGGTAACTATAATTGTGTTTTGCGTTCAAATATTTCTAAACTATTATACCTATTGTCTGATCTAAAGGCCATCACAACAGATGGGATGCGTTAATAGATTTCTTTCAATATACAGATTAAATGAGAAAATATTTTTCCCAATGAATACATACAATGGAAATAATATGCGAATTAAGAATATAATAATAAAAATAGCACTGATTATACAATCGATCAGTTTTGGAGCAAAAAATACAATAAGTCTTATTGAATAAGAAATAGTTTTGAATAACATTTAGTTCAGTCAAGAAGTTTGTATTGAGAATCACAATTCCGTGTCTATACTGACCGCTATTATTCAAACTATACTTTATTCTTGTTTAGCCATTTGTACACAATTTTCATTGAATTTTAGATTAAACTTAAATTTGAAGATATTTTTTTTATTTTAGATTTATTAACACTTATAGTAAATATCTAAACATTATTATAGTTAAGATATAAATAAAAAAAATTATTTCAATAAAGAAAAATTTTGAGAGCATTTAAGACAAATATTTAACGGATTTGAATCTGAAGTGATTTTTTTCATTTTAATTATTAACATAAAAATCAGAGTTAAAGACATTTTAAGTGTAAATATATTTCTTAATTATACTTAATATAAGTTAAAAGATTTTAAAACTCTTATGTTTTTCATTAAAAAAAGAGATGAATTTTTTTCAGTAATAAATTGAAGTTCATTTCAATGATAATCCTATTTAACAAAAAACTTTAAAAAATATAAAAATATAATATCTTTTGTCAAATGCATTAACTAATCGTAATCTTAAGTGTAAATAACATTAATGTCTATTAAGGGGAGAAAACATATTCTGAACACAAATCCTATTATACAACCGGAATCTCAATTGTCTATTATGTAGTTAATGCCCATCACTGATCATCAGTACATGAAATGATCAAAAAAACCTAAAAAAATATGTAAAACCCCTACAAAACTGAATACATTTCAAGTATTAATAAATTAATAATAAGAATAAATATATGAAAACACTTAATAATATTTCCTATGATTTGATTCATCAGTAAACAGGTTTAAGTTCAAACTGAACAGTTGCCCAGTCAGTAGAAAGAAACGGTTCGGGACTAAAATAAAACTACTAAATATGTAAGAATTAAGGGGAAAGAGACTTATCTAGTGTGCCATAAAAATGAGTCTTTCCACTACTCCACTACTTTTTTTTCGTTTATTTTTATTTATAAGCATAAAAAGTATGTCTCAGAAAATGTGCTCCAAATCATACATTGCTTCTTAACTTTTAAGATTCGTTTTATATCTTTATTTTACACGTATTTGTGCAGAAAATTTTTCGTTTCTTCTTCTCTTCTGTTTAACTCCAGTTCTTATTCGCCTCCAAAGTCATTGACCATTATTTTGCTGAAGTGATGCCCAAATCAGTGACATTGCTCTGCTCTGGCGATGACTGACTCCGGCTATGAAACCTAAAATCTTATTTAACAGTTATTTTTCTGCTTTCAAACTAATACTGCATTTAATGATACATTTTGTTCTGAATTCGAGAAAACTTTTTTGTTTTGAATATGTTTTCTGTGTTCTCACTAAAAGTGAAAAATCTTCACTTTATAATCAAATAACCTTTGAATTGGATCTTTGTCTTTGATTTTTTCCCCCTTGTTTTGAAATGTTACTGATATTATCAGCGATTTTCATATCAGTTCTAAATTATGTTTTTTAAAATTCAACGAAAAGTTTTATTTATTTATTATTTGTGTTCAATATTAGGACACAATTGTTGTGCAACTCATGTAAATGAGACGAAAGGAAAGAATTATATATTTATTGATTATACGACTAAAGTGTCAAATAGTAGAGAAGATGTCAGTGAAAGCAATCAAACAATTTCTACGTCAAAGGACAGGCATTTCGACACTAATAAAGGTTATTATAAAAATTGGCTATAAATATAAAAAATGCTTAAAAAATATTTCGTATGCAATCGATTTGATTAACAATTTTAAAGGAAATAAAGTTTTAAATCAATTGAATCGATAATTAATTACATATTGACTCCACAGACAACTCGGAAGTATTGAATACAGCGGAAAGTTTAGAAAATGCTGCCAGAGCTCCAATACCGGCAAACATATTTAGCCTGGATAATACAAGAGGTAAATAAATCGGCATTTCTTACTATCAATTAAATTAAAAAATTAGGAAATATTTATTTTATTTTGTAATTAAATACAAATTAGGAAAGTTAGGGTACTTTTAGCCTTATATTGCTTATAAAAATTGTTTTAACTTTTTAAAAAATTATAATTATATTCAGTGTTTACTAAATAAAATTTTTTATATATATAAGACTTGAAATGTGAAATCGTTTTTCATTAGTTTTATTATTAAACTATTGAAAATTGAAGGAAATATTGATTAAAATCTTTTTTTGCCATATTTTTCTATACATTTGATATTATTGACAGTTTGTTGTAATTGATATTTACGTTTAATCAATGCTATATTTTTTGCTTGTTTAGCTCCACTAGACATCAGAAATATATTCAAGCCCTATGTCAGTCCTCCGCTCAAAATCAATCCATTTGAATTATTCGACTCCAGTCCCTCCAACCACTCCAATACAGGTGAGAAATATTTAATTCAAAGTTAATTATAGCCAAAACTATTAATTATTAATTAATATAATTTGTTTTGATTTACTCAATGACTCCACTCTTAGATACGAATGGTTTAAAGCCATTGCCGGATATCAATACGATATTCAATACATTTAATGCTGATTCTAGCCATCAGAATGGCGACCAAGGTAAAAACAAACGTTATGTACTTAATCTTGATGTTATCATTGTTTGCTTGCGTTTTAGTATCTATTACTTCAATAAAACTTTGATTGAGTATATTTCTGATAATTACTGAGTTTATAAATTGCATTGTTTTATGAACCGAATCGAAACCTGACAGACGATTCAATTGTATACGGGTTATATAATCAATATATCAGTTAAGATAATTCTATTCTTTATCTTAACTCTTATGAAACAAATCTGATTTTCAGATATAATCAGAATTGTCTAAAGAATTATAGCTATAAAGCAAACAAATTGAATGTCAGTTCAATATTACAGTATTTGATATATTATTTCAAATGGTATTCAGTATTATATCAATGAATATATAATATTATTTATTATATGTTTTCAATGATTAATATATGGATACAAACCTCAAGATCAGGGATGTAAAGGATACACGAAGGGAACATCAAGGTAGTTACATATTATTATCAAATTTATTACTAATCCTGTCGTGATTTAAGGATATTCTCTAAACAAGGACATTATAAAATAAGGGTAGACAAGGGCATTTCTCAATTATTTATGGAATATTATGTCAAACCAAAGCTTACGTCTGGTTATACATATTGACTGAATATTATTTAGTCGTCAACTGATTTATTGCATACAATGTAATAAACATTGAATAATATTATATTTAAATTTAAAATATTTTTCAATCAATGAATAATAAAATATTTTGACCTAATATTTAAAATATTTAGGTTTGCGTCCAATTATTTTATAATAAGAAATATTTGAGTGAAGATTAAAAAGCAAAGTATACAAAGTATTTATGCAATAAACTAGACATTGAATAATACAAGTTATCTATACTTCGTAATTGATTTTTTCATAGTTTAGATAAATGTCAGAATAAGTCAATAATTTTTTGAAATTCAATTCATCTCAATGTTAATGAATCGGTTAAAATCTGACAGTTCATTGAAATTGTTTATTAAACATATTCTCTATAATTTATGTCATCTTTTAAGCAAGTTCATTCATGCTGTAACACAAGTAGCATGATGGTTTATATTTTATTTTTAGCCTTATTTGAATGTAAATATTCCATTCATTGACATCAAAAGCATTTGACTTACAATAAGAAAAATATTTATTCAAATCAATTAAATTTATTCAAAATAAATGAATTTTTCAATAAAAATAAAATCTGGATAATTTGAATTTACGTTTGAAAACATGAATAAATTGTCCAAAAATAAAGCATTTAAACACATTTATAATTTTCAATTAGCAGTTTTCATTTCAAACTCAGAGTCGGTTTTATAAATAACTGTTATTTATTAGTAATTATTTGCATAAAAATCAGTATTTAATACAAATTTAAATATTTTCTGAAAGTTATTAATCAAATACTGAATTTAAGTTTAAGAAAAACATTAAAAACAAAAAAATATATCTTAAAAAGAAAAAAATAGTTGCATGCTATTAAAAAAATATATTTTCTATTAGAAATGACATAGATAACTTGCTAACGGGTTTAAAAAACGAATGGATCCAATTAGGAATTCTTTACTTATCATTATAATCAAAGTCTAATTCAACTCTCATTTAAAACAGAAAATTCAGCTAAAGTTGGCTTTTACTGGGTTTCCATAAAAGCCATAAAAATTATTGTCAAATAATATGACAAAGAAGTATCAGTCACTTAATCGGTTCCCACTTTAATCTAATAATTTTTATGCTTAAAGACAAATAAAATTAATTGATTTCATTATTTTTGTGCGAATTTTTGATAAAACTGTTGAAATATTTTTTCGATAAATTAAATATTTTTTTGGAGCAAAACATTTGGATCAGAATTGCAATACTGAACACATTTATCAAATTCATTAATAGATAAAATTAGATACTAGTCCTGTGGGGTGGCCAATGAGGAAGTTCATACCCAAAAACTGATCTATTTTGAGCTATATTTTTGAAATCATCGAAACTCTATTGTATTGTAAATCTATGTATAGACCCATTGCCCGAAATTATGTTGTTTTACCTGCACTCAAGGTATTTTTGGTTGCAAATTGATGAGTATGGGAGAGTCGAGCCTCCTTGTTCATCTCTCTATTCTTAGATTAATAAAATATCGACATTTCCTAACCTGTAATCTCAATACAATTTATAGTCTAATAAACTGTTTTCAGACATAATATAACTTATTCTCATTTACAACACATTCCTTATAAGCTCAGAATTTTTGTCCTGGGACTTTCCAGATGGATTAAATAAGACTTTTTTGCTTGACACTAATGTATTTGTTTTTTTAAATTGTCGGCACTAATGGGAAAAATTTGTCGCATCTAAAGCCGGTTGAATTTTTGTTGTTTTTTATACAACCCTGATCAGCATCTCTGTTTTTTCTGATGTCTTATTCATTTGATTCTGAGCATATGATCAGAAATAGAATTTTTCGAAATGAACTGTAAAATGCATTATAAAAATTGTAAAGAAAACAAAAATATTTTCACTTTTCAACAGTTATTAACTTATCCTTAAAATTGTTGGAAAGTTATTCAACTCATTCAATAATATTTACTTTTATCGATCAGAAAATCTAGTCTAACAATAGCCGATCATAACTACAATAAGAATATAAATGTTATTTCAACCTGGAATCCCGGCTCATTCGGCGTAAACTAAATTTAAAACTCAGTTTCATTTTATGAATAATTATTTTTATTGTTTATCCATATTTGGGATTAATTTTTACAACAATTTTGACGAATAGAAAGTTAAACTCAATTAAGATGAGCTCAGAATCACACAAAAAACATATAAAAATATAATTTTTCTATTGAAATGAAAATGAATACAGAAATTGAAGACTTTATGAATGAAATAATTCTTCAAATTAGTGAAACTCAAAACTAATTTTATTAATACTCAAAAAAATTTTTTTTTACTTCAGTTAAAAAGCCAATACATTTAATGCTATTCCTGTTCTATAAATAATTTTTTTATTTCATATATTATTTATGATTTGGAAAATACATCTAAAATATGGGATTGTTTTCACGATTAGTTCATTTCGTTTTGCAAAATAAATTGAAAATAAATCACAATTTTATGCGAATTTGGATAATAAGGAAATTCGCGTAAAATTATTGTAGAAAGTGATAGAAAGTCTGCAAATTAAAACTCAATTTGAATATTATTAATATATGGATCCGTTTTAGTGCAGTTCAATACCATTTGACTATTAGCCTCCCGTTCAGGTCATTTGCTTATAAACAGGTACAGTTATGCTAATTTAGATTTAAAGCCTGGCTTCATTAACACGAAGACCTGCCTCTCTCTTGACATTTAACTCAGGTATCACTTCATCAAAGAGTGGGATTAAATATCGTTTAAAAATCCATATTTACTAAACTGAGGATAAGAGTAGTTATTTTTATCTCAGACTTAGCTTACTTTTCGGTTCGATAATAACCGGATTATAGTCTACTTATTGATTAATAATTAGATTTCACAGATTAGCTATTATTTTAACCCAGTTCCTTAGCTTGCTCACATGTGAATTAGAATGAAATAGATTGATATTGATTTGTATCCAGTGTATATTTAGAAAGTTAACGGAAAAAGTGGTGAAATTAAACATTTGTTTATTGGGTTTAATTATACGTTAAAAGAGATATTAATCTTAATATCCCTTCGAGTTATTGAACACGTATTTAGTATTGGTTTCAATCAATAAATTTTTGTCCCAATTGTTGCTTAAGTTAATTAAAAGCTATTTATTTTGATGTCTACTTCGATAATAAGTTAGTATACAATCAAAGCTCAATTCGATAGAAAAATAATTTCCTCTACAGTTCCTATTAATAGCCTTGGTTAAAAAAGCAAATGAACTTTCTAAAAATAATAAATTAAAATAAAAGCAAAACTTTTGAAGTGTTAGTCAACTGTTTATAAACTATTTGATTCATATCTCGAATATTCTGTGAAATACCCAATTCTTTAATGGCTGAACAGGAATGTACAAGCTCAATAATGCTGGCACATGTCTAGCCAATTAGTTGAGATTAGAGATTATAAGTTGGTGCTTTTTCAGTATGCCAGGATGAAACTATCTCCATATCACCAATATTTAGGCCTGAGCAAAATAGCAATGAATCTTGGTGAATTAGTTCAAGAGTACTTGGTAAAGAGTGTTTTCATGGTTTAAATATTGAATTAACTGATTTCGATGGAAATATTTTCATATCTATTGTCAATATTTTACTGTTTATAACGAAAAATATATATAAATATTGTTTCAAACGATTAATATTTGATTGAATATTATTTTTCAGATTTGCCAGATGTGACCCGAACTACAACAATACCATTCAACGAATTAACTCAAACAAATCCAGTTGAACACTACCCTGTAGAAAATACAAAAAGTAAGCTTCTATCAAGATCAATTACTGATCTAGTTTTGAAAATTTGGTTTTCGAACAAAAATATAAAATGTTTTAATTTAAAAGTGATTACAAAATACTTATAACTTCTATATTAAAGTCATAAATAGTATTCAGATAAGAATATTTATTACTACTATTTGTAGCAGGTTGATTCTAAAATAAAATTGCATAAACATGCTAAATCCCCCAAAAAAGGCACTAGGCCATAGCTCTCCTTTAATGGCTAATCCTGTACTGAACTTTAGATGAACAAGAAAGGGTAAATTTATAGTCACAACATATATCAACGACATTCCAAAGCCCCCACAAACTACATGGGTATTAATTTTTTTTATAGAGCGAAAAATCGAATGTCATTTGAAATATAAGATTATTAATCAAAAGCAGATTAATCTTTTCGATGACCTCTTTATTTCTTCTGAATTATCTTTTCCTATCATTTCATTAATTGTGTTTCGCTTTTGAATACCAGTTCTCAGCAATACTGGTCTCAACGATGGCTACGATTACTATCAAATCAAAAGTAAATGTTTTATTGCTTCCATTGCTCTGACATTTATTTTTCAATAAATTATTATAATTTTTAATACTTTATGTTAACAAAAGATTTTTATAAATCTATAATAAATTTTCTTTTCAGCTGAGTATAAGCCTCCGTATGAATCGCCTGGAAGTTCCGGTACTCAAAATTTTTTGCTTTTTTATTGTGCTTTTTATTCATATTTTTAAAGATTATTTGTTTAATACTTTTTTTTCTTTTCTATTCTTCTTCTTCTTCTTAGATCCCAATACAGGAAGTTATGATCCAAAGATAGCTTATCTCAATCTGAAGAGTCAAATAGAGAACAATAATAACTATAAAAGTATTTTTTGCTTTCATTCAAATCAAACCAAAATACAAATCAAAACATAATTATAATAACAAAACTTTTATTTTTCATTTACAGCTAATTATTACTTGGATTACAATGGAAATCAGGGTAAATATCTAACTCTTTGTTAGCAACTACAATTTTACAATATTGCTCTTTATTAGCAAAAAATAATATTGAAATTATTCTCTTTATTAACAAATATAATATTTAATTAATTCTCTTTATTAACAATCATAATATTATAATAACATTTTAATCTTTGCTAGTTTATTCAGTCGATTCCCTTCATCTGACTGGTAATGAAAGGGTATATTATCTACACGTCTGCGAAAACTCGATTTTTGTAATAATTTTATTGAAAAAAAATAATAATTAATATTCATTACTCATATTTTTTTTCGCTAAACTCTTGAAACAGTTTACGAATAAATTTTTTCTTTTTTCCAATTTTTTGTATCTGAAGATGAGTTATAATGATTACGCAATTCTTTGAATTTCGTGTCAACAGAGCTTATATGAGCGAAAAAAATTACATTGAAATTGCATATCAGTGCCAGACTTGTACTGAACTAATTCACAAATTATTCAATTTTTTGTTATCGGGGGTAGATTTTTGTTAGGCTTACAAACATTATATTCTAATGCATTCGTAATTATATTAAAATAATTGAAACAAAAAATATAATTAGATATGAATTGAAAATTGATAAACTAGTTGTTAAAAACTGAGCTAAGCTCAATTTTAATTCCTATATTAAACTAGTTTATAATTATGTCTATCCTTTAGGACCTACTGTTTAGATGAAAGTAAAGTGAAAATAAAATTATATTCAAACGAGTTATACATTATATAGAATATGAATGACATATAATATATTGAGTTATATAAACATAAATAAGTATTTATTAATATTTAATGACTTATATTGATATCAATTGTAAATAATTACTATACGAATGTGAATGCTATCAATCAATTTCTATGTTCGACTAAACCGTATATTCTATGTTAATTTTATTCAGTGCCCCGAAGCTATCGGGAAATTTAGTTCAGCAGATAGTGTAGTACGAAGATGATAGTCAGGATGAATTTTTTTGCATTTGTTATTTTTTTTATTTAACCTAAAATTCCGATTCAAATCACTGAAACTCTGCTAAATATCTTAGAGTTCAGTTACGATTGGATTCACTCTTTCAAAAAAATTCATTTCATTTTCAATTACAAAATATTATGTTTTTCTGCTTTATTAGTGAAAGTGTTGCTAAAAGTGTTATTAAATTAATATTATTTCTAAATTAATATTATTTTTAATACAGCTTTTTCTTTGTGTTTAAGAAAAGAGGATTTTTCTGTCGATTAAAATGTTTTTATTGAAAAAATAATAAATATTTTATATTTTTTGCCAATTTTTTTCTGTTTGAAAGAATAGTTTTTAAAATGAAATTTGATTTTTATATTTAAGTGAAATGAAATGAATTTATTGTTTGTCAGTCTATTTTTGGTCAACTTATTGTCCAATTCTAATGCCATTCCTAAACAAGTAGTCAATAAAAAGCTCAAATCAGATGTTCAATCAGTTATACGAAATGCAGTTAAACCTCATTCGCCGTCAATTATAATCTACGCCACAATTTTCAGTAATGTTTTATTTATTATTTTAATTATATTTATTATATTTAAAATAATTTTCATATTTTATTCTCTTCGCTATATTTCTTAAGAATAATTGAATTTAAATCAATAGACGATTCAAATGATTGTATTTTATATGCAATTGATTTTTATCCTAAGTTTTTTCCAAAATTGATTTTCTTATAAATATTGTATAAGTTTTAAATGTATTTTCCATATAATACTGATTAATATCATTACAATTCTATGCAATTACTTATCGATCTATTGTTGAATATAATTATTTTTTATTTTGATTAGAATTTGATATATAGTCACAAATTGATTGATTGCTTGAAAATATAATATAATAGAAATGAATTATTAGAAAACCCTTTGAAATAATTTGGATTTTAATCCTAAAAGTTATTTCTGTATTATTTTATTCTTAATAATAGAATAGCTTTTTACACATAAATGCCATAAATATATACAAATTTGGCCTCAATTATACACAATATCTATTGAGTCCTTTAGTTGATGTTAAAGTGACAAGCTCATTCAGTAAAAGCTGTGATGAAATTACCCACTTGTCAGTTTAATTCCATTTGACTTAATGATCAGGTTTAATTCAGTGTCGAAAGAGTTGTCACAGATCATCATTAATTATATACGAAGTTATTATATACAGTATAGATGGCCACAAATGAGAAATGTATAATATTGCAGGGTAAGCTAGAAAGGACCTTGTGACCCAAGATTTAGTATTAAGGGCATTTTTTGTTTGAAAATGCGTGCGATCGATAGTAGTGACTCTAAGGACCATAATAGCAAAAGGAAAAACCCGGCACTCAATCATGGAGGGCGCCAGAGCGCGTCAAAGTCGGGAATT
>JAQIWA010002506.1:0-13131 GCA_034693305.1 Eueremaeus valkanovi | reverse complement strand
AGAAAACCTCAACCATTGCAGGTATTATTGCAAATGTTATTCATATGTTTTGAGACCAAAAATATTGAATTCATATTCATATCAATTGATTTGTCTCCACAAAGGATGTGAAAACAAAGTGTGCGGGGAGGGCAAGACTTGTACCTGCCAGAATCCATGCCCGGCCACCTGTGCTAACCCAAAGCCCAGACCCTGTCCAACACTTTGGTGTAACCCTAACTGTTATAAAGTTTGTCCAAATGAACAGGTTTTTGACAAAAGCAGAAATTGTGTGGATCTGAAGGACTGTCCGAATCAGTGAAAGGAATTTCTTTATTAAATATTGAATTTGAAAATAAATGAAATGATTTGAAGAGAAGTCAAAAGTTGTGGTCATTTAGTAATCAAAGCAATTGATTTGTATAATACGAATACTGGTCTGAAACGAATGTGAATGAGCTCGGCTCAATTTATATATCATTATATGTCAAAATATGAATATTGATGTATAAGCGGATTCGACATTAGGCCTACGAATACGACTGAATGGAAAACAAATAGATTATGATTATGGGTGTAAAGTAGAGTTGAGTTCGTTCAACAAACCTGAACCTACGTTTCCAGTAGCGACTGTACAGCTATGAAACTGGTCAGCACTGGACTACAAGACAAAAATCTTCAAAATAAAGTATAATTACTTTTACAGAATTGTTGAGTTTGAGTGGATTTTAGTTCAGTTCAAGTCATTTATTATTTATAACATTCAATAGAATTCATAGAAAATAATTTAAACATAATTTTGAAAACAGAATTCATTGCTTGAATTTGTTGAGTAACTAAAGCAAACAGTGCTTGATATTTTAGATTTAGCTAATGTTCTTGGTTATCATTGGTCACTAGATATATTATACGTAAGCTTTTTGTTCTTTCAAATCCAAGGCAAATCATAAGCTAGAACAATGGAAAATAGGCAAAAGTTTGATTTTTAACTGGCAGCTGAATAAGACCCAGATACATATTCACATTTATCATAATATGTATAACTAATAAATTTCTCAAAAAATTGACCCCTACTAACAACACCCAGAATATGACATTGACTCTAATGCTATTGAAAAACGATTAAAGCTGAGTCTGTATTAGTACTGGATTTATTTGATAACTAAACGAGTCGAATGTGATATTTTATCACCAAAGAGGCTAACATTGGTTCAATGTGAAATATTCTAAAATATACAGAATTATCAGAAATCTGGCTGTTTTTCAAAATCGCATATTTTAAGAACTTCTAGTACATAACGCCAAACATTAAAAGACTAGATGTATGAAATTTGAGATGACCAAGCTCAGGAAAGTATTGGGGGTAGGTTAATTTATTTTCCAAAAGTAGAGGAGTTCTCCAAATCTCATCGGATTTGGCCATAATTTTTCATCAATCAAAGGAACTGACGCTAACTCATCAGAAAAGTTCATTTACTTTTCAATTCTCAAGGGAATTTTAGCTATTCAACAACTTTGACCAGGTTATCTTCTCGTGTAAGTATCCGACAAATATCTCAAATAAAAGATTGACGAAGAAATGTTCCAGAGCTTAAATGCCGAAACTTTGCAACACTACTGTATAGATAGTAAAGTTGCCAATTGGAGAGCGCAGTACAGAATGTACAGAATGTAACTCACATTACAATAGACTCATCCGTTGACTGACTTGACTCTGAGCATCGAATATCAACAACTGTATAGTCTGTACTGTTTGAGCGAATCACTGCTCATATTACTGTAATCACTTCTGAGACTAATAACCACTGAATTGAACAATCGATCGGTCATTGAATTGATTCAATCAAAGCCTAACATATTCTTCAGACAAATGGACACAAAAACAATCGATGGATTCGTTTTGAATCAGCTGAGGCTAATAGAGTTGGAGCACAGGGAGGAGATCGACCAAAACAAGTGAGACATTGACTCCAATCCAATAATCTGTTCATACGTTTACTGAATCTGTTCTCAACTTTAGGTCATATCAGCAGAAGTTGTCTCTAATAGAGCTTCAAAGCCGTGGTATTTGTCTCTTGAAGTTACACAAGCAGTCCATCAGAACTGGTCTTTACGGCAGAACTATAGTCACGTTTGGGCCGAAGTGGTCGTCAAAGACATTGCCATCCAATGGCATAACCAGTGGTGATGTGGTCGGCGTTACCGCCAATAATGACTCTCTGGTCATCATATCGGGTGTTGTTCTTCGGGTCGAATCAAACTCTGTTGACGTGGCCTTCGATGAAGACATAAGTGCTATAAATGGCTATCAGAGCGAAGACAATGAAAGCTATAATTTAATTAAGTTATCAAACGATGTGACGCACAGGCGGCTCAAGTCAGCCCTCAATGGACTCAAGAAATACAGTTTATCTCATAATTTGATTCAAGTTTTGTTCGGAGAGACAGACCTGAGCTCTAAGACAAGTGAAGAAACCAAGTCTTCAGTCAATTATTTTAATCCCGTATTAAATGAGTCGCAAAGGAATGGCATAGAATTCGCGCTCAACCAGAAAGACATAGCTATAATACACGGCCCGCCCGGCACAGGCAAGACAACCGTTTTGATAGAATTCATTCTGCAATGCGTTTGCAATTATGGGCTCCGAGTGCTGGCCAGTGCGCCGTCCAATGTGGCCGTCGATAACATATTGGAAAAGCTGTCGAACGCCAAACAGGAAGGCATTGTCCGTCTGGGCCATCCGGCCCGTGCCTTCACTCGACTGCAGAAGTACTCATTGGATGCGGCCATCAGTCGATCGGATGAATACAAAATCGTTTGTGATATGAGATCAGAGATCCAATCGATGGTCACTCAAAGGAAGTGCTGTTTCAGTGAAATAAGAAGTTTAAGAAAGGAATTGAAACGAAGGGAGAAAATGGTTTTGAAACGGGTTTTGGAGGAATCGACTGTTGTTTTGACGACTCTCACCAGCGGATCACCCGATGGACCGCTCAAACAGATTTTGAATGCCGACGGCTATTACCCATTCGATGTGGTTGTGATCGACGAGTGCTCACAAGCTATGGAGGCCTCGGCTTGGATTGTGTTGAACTGTGCGCACAAATGCGTTTTGGCCGGAGACCACTTGCAGTTACCGCCGACTATTATATCTGAAAAGGCGGCCAAAGAAGGGCTTGAAATCTCACTAATGGAACGACTGATCAAAAAATTCGATGGCAAACAAGTGGTTCGAATGCTTGACCTCCAGTACCGGATGAATGAACTCATTATGAATTGGTCTTCAAATCAATTCTATTCGAATGAACTGAAAGCTTATGAATCCGTGAAAAATCA
Organism: Eueremaeus valkanovi; assembly: GCA_034693305.1. Lineage (NCBI taxonomy): Eukaryota > Metazoa > Arthropoda > Arachnida > Sarcoptiformes > Eremaeidae > Eueremaeus > Eueremaeus valkanovi. The sequence continues at coordinate 9,815 of JAQIWA010002506.1, read as the reverse complement.
TTCGCTCAATGATGTCATCAATGGTTCCAATATATGTCCACTCGTTCTGATCGACAGCGCCGGCTGTGATATGAATGAACTGGATTTAGAGGACGAGGAGTCCAAAGGAAATGAATTCGAAGCCGACATCGTTTGCATATATGTGCGGCGACTCATCCAAAAAGGGTGTCCGGAATCGGCCATTGGTGTGATCAGTCCCTACAACCTTCAGGTGCAGCTCATTAGGAGTCGACTCGAAGACTATCCGAACCTTGAAATCAAATCAATCGATGGCTTTCAGGGCCGAGAAAAGGAGGTAATAGTTCTGTCTTTAGTTCGTTCGAACGACTCGCACGACATCGGGTTCTTATGTGAGCGCCGGCGCATCAATGTTGCCGTCACTCGAGCCAAACGACACTTAGCCCTCGTATGCGATACCGACACTGTGTGTAATGACTCAACCATTAAGACACTGATCGATCACATCCATCAAAACGGAGACATTGTTTGCGCTCAAGAATTCAGAGACGAAATGCAAAACTTGAGTCAAACGGAAAGGCCTTTAAATCTTAGATTTAAGACAAAAGAATCGGTGAATAAAAGTAAAAATCAAAACAAATCTAAAGAAATGAAAATCAAAACGAATTTCAGAAAAATAAGTGAAAATAAAGAAAAAGATTCACTTGTTTTGGAAAAAGAGAAAGAATTTGAAAAAAAGTTACAAAAATTCATTGAATCCAACGATTGCTATGTTTTGTCATTTTCTCCGACATTGACATCATTTGAAAGACTTTTAATCCACAAAATCGCTGAATCTCTTGATTTGGTCCACGAAAGTGTTGGCGAAGGAGAGGACAGACATATCGTTATACAAAAGAAAATCTCGAAAACCTGTTCCGTCGGAGAGGAGAGCAATAAAAGTGAAGACAATTCAGAAAAGAATGAAATTTTTGTAGAAAAGGAGTCAATTGTTTCGATGCAAACGAAAACGAAATCAAAAGCAAATAAAACAAAAACCAATGAAAATACAGTTAAACCGAAAGTTAAGACAAAAAGCGATAAAAAACCAAAAAATATTAAGAAAAGTATTGAACTGCCGGACAGTGAAGACATCGACTCATTGCTGGCAATCGTCAAAAAAGCTGACAATACGTGCAGTCATTTGCGCTGCAAAACAAATATTACTGTTTTGGGCCAAATGTGTCAGTTCTGTGGCCACAGGTTCTGTTTGACGCACAGTATGCCTGAAATACACGGCTGTGGGGATGAGGTCAAGGCATTCGTCAAAAGCACGATCAGAAAAGAAGGCAAACTATATCCCGGGTCAGGAGTGCCGGTCAGGAAGGCATTGGATTCGCATAAACGAAATTATTTGGAGAAAAAGCTAACGAATAGAATCAATGACTTGAAGAGTGAAAGGAATGCCAAACAAGTGGACAAAAAATAAATAATTATTATTATTATTAAAAACATCTAATAATCGATAAAATGAATAAAATATAACAAAAATTGATTTAAAGAACAAAAAGAACAAGAATTGACTCGAACTCAATGGCGATATACAGACAGTGTATATCTTATTTGAATTGTAGTGAACTTAATGTGTGTTTGAGCTCAAGAATTAACGAATAATAATAATAATAATAATAATAATATTGTTATAAACCTTAGAAATACTGTTTTGTAATAAAACTAATTATAAGTCTTATATCACAGGAATTGTTTGAAAATATATGAATGGCTTTCATAGGACTAGTCATTGACAGTTAAACGCCTCGCGTTCGCAGTCGATACACATTTATATCCATTTCCTTGATTTGCAGTTTTTCCTCTATTTTGATGCCAGACCTGATTTCATGGAGTAATGAGAGACTCATTTGACTCATCAATGGTTCCAATGATTTAGTAATAATCGGCGAAAAAATTTTAGTCAATTGTAGACTCGAATTGTTTGCACACTTCGTCTCACACGTGACGGCCAACCGGTGCACGAATAGTGAGAACGTATTGCCAGCGGAGGAACGCCTCAGATTGAAGAGGTGCAGATTGCAGGGCAGAGGGCTGTGCAGGAAATATATTTCGCTAATTGTGCTCTTCTTTGTGCTATACATGAGGACCGGCGGCGACAATAGCTTTTGTAACTCCAATTGTGACTCAAGTGAAGGCTTAAGTGGTTGTGCCGGCGCTGTCGACACCCTTTCCAATACGATTTTGAAAACTTCTTTAGTCTTTCGATTGTCAACCACTCCCTGATTAAGGCCTCTCTGATCGTCTTGCAGTAGACGTCTGTCCAAAAATATGTCGACCCAACCCGAGCGAGGACTAGTGGCACCCAATGGTTGGCCCGATAGTACACTTAACCGATATTTAGAGTCTTCAATGTAGACCGTAGTGGACATGGCTTGGGATAGAGAGTAAGGAAAGTGCGTTAATGTAAAGCATTTGCTTTGAATACAGAGTTATTCCATTGAAATCGGTTGAGATCTCATGGATCAGTTGAACAATGGTTATGAGACTCAATTTTCAAATGATCCGGTCTATGGTCTATAATTATGTGGCAAAGCTTATGGCGAGATTCGATACCGACTCCACTCATAAGGAATGGGTCGACTAAACCGGATTCGTGTCATTGCTATTGAAATATATTTTCGAAACAAAACATAATTCTTATGAAAGCTTACGATAAATGTTGCCCTGGAGTGGAATCTTCTCATATCGTTTCCTTCGGATCATTTGATAGCCGTTGAGATCCGTATAGAAAATGTCTTCGTTTTGAATATCGGTGTAAAACCTAATCATAAGCTCTTTGTTGCCGAAAGAGCTCTGACCCAAATAGAACTCGTTCTCCATCTCAATGTGCGCTTTGCCTCTAATCAGACAGATTTGGTGTCGAATAGGAATCGGCTTTTCAATGATTGCCTCGAATTTGGAGAAAACACTTCCTTTAGTGACTCTGATCTTAGGGTTGCTGTAAACCAAGTCCTGTGCGTTCTCGTTGTCCGGAAGGAACAGGTAGGCGCCGCTCTTCTGCACCTTTTTGCCACTTCGGGTGCCGTATGTCATGAATTTCATTCGGAGGTTCACTTTTGTCATGTCGTTCATGTGATGAGCGCTTACTTTCCTAAGCATACCATCGGCGCCGCTGAACATCAACTCCATGTCCTCGTTCTCCAACAGGATTTCAGTCGGCGTCTCATCGATGTATGCCATGTCAGGCAACCGATGGGAACGATTGCCGAAACTATATAGAGTTACTTCACTTACGGTCCGCTTCGGGACTCTGTTCTCAGGACAGACCCCAACACTATATTCAGCTAAACTCAAAGCTTTCATATGAACGACAAAACAGGCTTCGAATCTATCGGTAAGCAGTCTATGCATAACCCAAACCCTATTCACTTGAATGCCGTCCACTTGTATGCCATCGTTGTCTTTGACGCACCAATTGGTGAAATTGGTCTTCAGATGAATGCAAACCAATTCAGACGAAGCGAATCCGAGAGAGTTATAGACAACGAAATACCTTAAGTCAAGAATTGATTCGTTTATTCATTTAATTAAAATAGAGTTCAGTTTTGTTTGGATACCAGTTCTGATTGAGATCATCGATAAGGAAGAGGTTTTTGTTGGGCGGAGTGAAAGAGTTGGGAAGCTTTTCGACTAACTTCAGGCCATTTGCTTCTGTGCTCTCGTAATGCAATAAATTCATAATCGATTGCGAACTTATGAGCTCTAAGTTCTCCAACGATTTATACATTCTGTCCAATAGTTTAATAAACAGTTTTAACCAAAAACTAAACCAAAACTCAATATTTGAAAATGACTGACCGATTGGCGTAATCATTGACCACAATATCCTTTGCGGTGCCAGTGATGCCGTCGTGATGTTGAAAGAGCGCCAAATTCTGTCGCGCGTAGACGAACAGTGGCATCAGTGCATCCAGTCTTTCCAGAGATTGCGGGTTCAGTATAGAGGCCAAGGAGTATATTATTTCTGTACTTCTCAATTGTGACTCTAATATACGTTCGAAACGTTTGAAAAAAGGCTTTGAAGTGTAAAACCCACTCCAGTAGTGGTCGTCTCGATCACAGTAAGTGAAAAAATCGCCCGAAAGGGTCGGGAACTGATTGGGCGCTGATTTAAAAGACTCGAAATAATCGCTTAAAGTCGAAAACTTAATCTGAAATTCAAATCCGAATCAATTGAAAAGTGAGGAAACACTCAAATACTCAAAAGTGGAATCACCTCTACGTTCCAATCGGGCCGTGAGTTCATATAATTAAACATTTTTTGGTAATTGTCTGACTGGACGTCCCATTCCTGGGATTTGTCGAAACGAAAGTCATCGCCTGATAATCAATATAAGTTATAATTAGTATAATTAATATTATATTTAAATTCAATGCATATATAGAATAGAATACAAACCCAACGGAACTAAAAGTGATTTAGTCTTATAGAGCAATGACTTCTTCCGGTACTGATCCAGAAGTAGCTCAGATCTGAAGTCATTTCAATTAATCAATAAGTCGTAAAAATATTTTCAAAGCATTTATGCGAACAAACCTCTGGACAACATTGGCGTCAGTGATCTTGAGCGGGGGTGTCTTCCAGGGGCACTTCACCCGACTGGGCGGCAAACGCTTAAAGTCGAACTGACAGCAGACTTTGGGATCGGGACCGCAGGTGTGGGGCACGTCATATGAGTAGAAAGGTTCGATGTGACAGATGATATCTTTGCTGTTGGGCTCATTGGCCTCCCAGTGCTGGCGCCACCGGAACTCTAATTGTTGTCTTTCGGCCAAATACTTCTTAATCGCGTAATGAACTCTTTGAATAACCATTCCTTTGAAACCCATTTCCTTGAGAACGAATGCCATTGTGGGCGACAGACCGAACGGGTCAATAGCCCAGCCGTACTTGGGTTTGACCCCCAAGTGCTCCATAAGCCACTCGTGCCCTTCAATCAGTTGTGTAATCATTGCGAAGTAATGGACGTTCGCCTCATCGTTCATAACCCAACCCCCGGTCACGATCTCCATCTGACCCGACTCTACCAACCGCTTGAGTTTGACTTTCATTTCGGGGTCTTTGACGGTCTCCCACCAGGCGCTCAGGTAACTCGTTTCGGCCCAAATGAACTTCAAATTCGGGTTTTGACTCAATTTGTTGACAGTGTTATCCAAAATGTTTTTCGTCTGTTCCCTGAAGTATCGGTCGAAGGTCTTGATCCAACCCGGGTCGTTGTGACTGTGCGGCACAACAAATATACGTAGCTTTTCGTCGGCTCTGAAAGCACTTTCATTGACTCTGAGATCCCAACTGTGAGAACAAAATTAATTCAATTAAATTGAGTTCAACTCAAATAGTTTGAGACAAAGAGTTTAGTTTAACCCCTGTTTCCAAACCCCTCCGTCAGGATTGTCGAACTTGAGCTCATTGTAGACGTCAGGCATCGATATGTTGGGTGTGAAGCCTATGTCCGCACCAGAAGAGTGTTTGTAATCATAATAATCGATAGCAATGACAAAAATGATTAAAAAAAATACCTTTAATTGGTTTGGAATTCAAACAAATAGAGTGATCCCGAGCGTAGACGCCATCCATGTCTTCATTATCTTTATTGATGTTTCCGTTGAAGTCTTTGATAACTCGATCCAATTTGAAGCGAATATTTTTGAGAATATCTCTGTTCTGTTTGAGACCCAACTCAAGGCCTGCGAGTCTGTAATTGATTTGCTTTTCTATGTTATCATTGTTTACAATAGTCTTGGGTTTGACTTCGAGTTCATCTATGAGTACGAAGTAATAGACGAATGCTGTGAACAGACAGATGAGGAAAACCAGTAGAATAGTCCAGTAGAGGGAACGGGGCGATTTCTTCTTGGCCAACCGGAACATTCTCGCCAACAGACCTGACCGACAGTACAATCAAAAGAAATAAATTAAATAGAAATAAGTTCTGTATTTTTCAAGCATTAGATGACATGAATCACATGAACGACAAAACTATAGAATCGAATAAATTGAGGCAAAAGTTCGATAGCTTTGAGAAATAGATTGAATGGAAATACTATTCGTAATAGGATTCGATAGCAAATAATTAGAAACCAAAATAGATTAGCAATTAATGAATGAATGGATGGATTACATGGAAAGGCAAGAGTGGATCGCGTGAATGGTCTCATAAACTGACAAATGTGTCAAACAATTGGTTTAACTCATATTAGAAACACTCGAATAATAGCTTTTAATTCTTCAATAGAAGCGCAGAATTGGATTCCAAACCAAAACTAAGCATAAGTTGCACTATATTCACAGCTAACCGGCAAAACCCCAACAGAAACACAATTATATAGACTTATAAATTGACGAAAAACATATTTTATTCAAAAGTTTGCGATACTATTGCACAGCAGAGCACAAGTAAAAAGTAAAATAGAAAAAGTCGAATAAGTGGGCCGTGAATTGTATTAATCAAATGTATTATCATTTCTATAAGAGCTTTGATGTCATAACTGAAAGTACAGGTATTAGTACTACTGTAGTCATACAGTATTACATCAAATGTTTAGATAATTTGCAAAAATATTATTTATATTTATTGGAAAAAAGTCGAGAATAGCTGTGCCAACAGAACACTACAGAACAGAACAGTGCAGTCGAAACAATCAGACACTCTATTATTATACAGTTTTGTACTGTATTTCTAGCATTACTGTAGTTATGTTAATAGAGTATCAGATTCGCTGTTAGACTCAAACAAAATCTTGTCTTTCAATGCTATACTCTTTGGCACACTTTTAGAACAATAATCGAAAAGTTTTGCGATTTTTTTTATGATTTAAAGTTCATTAAAACTTACTTCAAAGCAGACCTGAATAAAGACTAAAATATATTTATGATAACTGACTGGAAATACTATAAAAAGTGTTTCTCAAAGAATTCGGGTCAAGTATTAAACGATTTGACGAACAAAGGATACAAAGGATATATACATTGGGATTAATGACTTGCAATGTCTTGAACTAACTGTTTGTATATTTACAGTCAATATAATCAATGAATGTTTTGCACAAATGAAAGAAGTTTTGCCAAAATTGAGGGATTCTATAGTTTAGAGGATTTGGTATTTTTGGCTCTAAAGCTATAAACTTCTCTAATCGTAGGGATAAACGAATAGCACAAACAATAATCATTACAATCATTATTAGGATTCGTATAATACGAGAAATTATTTATTTTTGGCTTTGAATGACTAAACTCTTTATTTTGCTCAGAGATGTGGTTCAGCCAAAATCACCTAGCAGCGTCTAAACGGTCAAATTGTACCCTTACTTAATTAGTTAAGTTTTCAATGGTATGAGAATGTGCAAGGGTATAGCATAGAATAAAATAGCCGATTATGGCCTCAAATCTCAAGGGGCAGAGGGAAGGACTGAGTCGACCCAATTATTATAGTGACTGCAATTCTTAGAATTTGTTTGAATTGAGATTTAAATAGAAGTTCACTAAAAATATAATTGTTTTTCGCAGAACTTCTAAAGTACCGTATTCCCGCGCAAATACCGACATGCCGATCTAAGTGAAATGAGTTCAATTCTAAGAATAGGTTTTCAACTCTCCGGCATGCCGGTATAAACTGAGTAATGCTATTTCAATGAAATAATTTATTTGTTATTTAATGAGTTTAAAATAAAATTAAATAAAGATAATTATAAGTATGTTTATTCTATTCTATATCCGATTCTACATCAGATTCAATGTCTTCATCATCTGTTAGACCAGTTGGTTCAGAATCACTCAGACAGTTGTCATAATGTCATATAAATATTAAAATAAAGGGAACTTGAGATTAGAACCAGTTTCGTTATCAACCTCAAGTATATTGTTTGCTAAAGGATTAATTTACTATTTGAATTTCAATAGTCTTATGATAATAAGATTAACATTTAATGGAATTCAATGCTTTAGTTTGAATTCACTTTCAATTTTTTGACAGAAAAATATCAAATTTTTACCTCGATTAGACCGGCATGCCGTTATAATTCGAATATACCGGCACCTAACTCATTTCAATTTACTACGGCATGCCGTTATTTGCGCGGGAATACGGTACATTCAATCGATAAAAAGAGTCAATCGATGTTGAAGTTGGTAAAAATGATTTTCTTAATAGCTTGGACGCTAAAAGCATTAATAATATTTTTAATTATTATTGATCAAAATCATGAGTATATTATCTTGCTTAATTATTACAGTATTTATTTTTCAAATTAAAAATAAAACATTTGTTAATAAATAAACGAAAATTGAAAGCCAACTTTAATACTGTATGTACACTTGGTAAAATTAGCACAAAATTGTTGTTCGGAAATTTCCTTGTATGCATATTAAATATATTTCAGTACATATAAATTGGTCTAGGTTTACCAATATTTATATTTATATATACAGTTATATTCAATTTATACACACTTTATGTAAATATAATCAAAAATAATATAAAAATTAATTTTATTCCATAAACACATTTATTAGATTAAAATATTGATCACATGTACAGTGTTTGCCATAAATGCATACAAAACTATTGATCAATAATGAAATGGATGATATTTATACAAAATATTTAATTATTGTTGAATTTTTCCACTCTATTATTAGCTTACCTGTATTAATATTTTTGTCTTTCGATTTGATACCTAGCTTCATCTAATATCTAGCTGAATTTTGGCCACCAAAAACTTTAAAGCTAGCTCCAACAAGCTAAGTCAAGTAACAATGCGCCCAGATTTTAAAATAAAAACTACAGTATGAGAGGTTCTTGATCAAAATTTTTAAAATATTAAAAATAAAAAGTGATTTAAAATGCTTAAAAAGCTACTTAGCTCCTGGTTGATTTATTAGGTTTTCAAAAGTTAATTCTTCAAATTATTTCTGTATTGTAACTCGAAATGCGCAAGATAAAAATGAGAAAAAATATAATCTTTATGCAATAAAATTTGACATTGTTTAAATGATATTTTTGTCAATAAGTGTACTATTGGTGAAAATATTAATATACAGCCGAAGGAAAAATATTCTTCTTATTATCTGCTAATCTTGATGTGTATAGCATTAGAAAATTAACCTTTACTTTATTTTAAATCTTACATTTGCTGAATTCATGGATATTTCAAAAGAATTACCTTTCGTTTCTATAAAGACAATTCAACCTGGTCAAATAATTAACAGTGAATTTCAATGCAATAATCAAGGCAATATTACTTTAATATCAGAAATGGTAATAAATTTAATATATTTTAAATTTTGGAAATTTTTAAAATTAATTATCATTCATTGACAAGGTTATTTTTGGCTACGTTCCATTTATTATTCACTACCTAACATGTGTTCTATGTTTAACCTTGACATTTTCAGCAAATATGTTACAGGTTGCTTTTAAATTAATTTTACCATGTTAATTATTAAATATAATTTTTACGTAGTTTAATGATGACAATACGCTAGCACTTGTAGTGTATATTGCAAAAGAAGAGAGGTATCAATATTTTGACATGGTTACAATGACGCAGGCTTATCTCATTGAAATTGTTACTGGATTATCACATGCAAGTGATATATCATATTTTAAATTCATGAAATTATTTGATACCGAGGTAAATTATATCAAATTGTATTAAATTTATTTTATCAAGTTTTTTAACCTTTTATACTTGCTTGTTTTTCTAGGTCTGGCTATTTTTGACAATAAATTGTTTAATAATTGGATTAATAATCAAAATAATAAACTCTAAAAATATGAGTCTATTGTCTGTATATATGGATATAA
>JAQIWA010002505.1:0-13131 GCA_034693305.1 Eueremaeus valkanovi | reverse complement strand
TCATCAGTGTTTTTTACAGGAGCTATGCTACTTTACCATAGCTCCTGTAGAAGACACTTTTGAGGTATAGCCTAATGTCCCTACCTTACAAATTGACTGGTTTCTAAATTCTAGATTAATTGTGAAATTGATTCATTCAGATCTCATAACTTCTGAAATATTTTTTTTATTAAAAATATATTTTGCAAACATAAGACTAACAAAGAGTCAATGGATCGCACTCCCTATGTGTAAACCAGAATATCAATTGCATGGATCAAATTTATTTGTTTTGGATGTACTAATAGTAACTACAATTATAAGCATTAGAATAGTCATTACGTGACATAATATCACTGACATATAATGTCTATTATATAATGGCATTCGTATAATGAATTCAATCCTATTATGTAATCAACAGAGTCTGGAAAACAAGGCGGAAGAGGGTGACTATCAGTCTGGTGTTATCATTGGAAAAAAATGGGAGCTGACAAAACAACTGAATAGTTAGCCGTTTGATTATTTGGTATAATTTCTTGAAATCTTTTTAATATAAATAGTATTGAATAAGAAATTATTCCAAATAATCAAAATATCCATAAATATAATGAAAATAAAAAATTTATTATCAATTGAATTTGAATGATTTTTGAGTATAATAGAGACCTATTATCCCTCTTTCAAATCCACTTATGAAATCTGTCCCAGCTATCAGGGCGCTCAATGTGACCTAGACCTTTGCAAAGTTGACGAATTTATTATGAAGTTTTCATTTTTCGTAATAACATTGATTTTAAGAAAGATAGCAATTGGATTGAACTTCATTTTGCAGTTTTCAGATTTGATCTAGCTCTTTCGGTTAGGAGATATTTGAAAAATGGCTTAGACATTTTTATTTGAATGACTTGATAAATATAGAAATATTATAAAAACTATCGATATAAATTGGAGCTTGCTAAAGATGCAGAATAATTCAAACGTAAATGACCTCAATAATATTGTAGTTTACGGTTTGAAATACAAGTGAGCATGGTTTGATCAAATATAAAGCAACTAGATCAAAACGAAAGTAATCTGAATCAAACTATGAGCTATTTTGAATAAAGCTATAATTTGGTTCTTACAGAAAAAGAAGTTATAGAAAATGTTATAGAAAATGATGAGAATATTAATACGAAATATAAATTGAATTATTTTATAGAGAATCGTATTATTACTGCAATAATAAAGACAATCAATAATCCGGGTAAGAATATTAGCAAAACATAATTCTTAGAAAATAAATTCATTATTCAATCAAACATTCCTTAAACAATGAAATAAATCAATAATCAAAGTAAAGGTCAAAAAAGAATAAATTGAATTATAATAACAATTATCTAATAATTATTTTTATAGCACTTGAGATCACTTTATGAAAAGGATATGAATGGTTTGACCCGGACGGCCACTCGAACATTCTCAGTCTCATTCATTTATACCAAGTTTATCACAATTTCTATGAATATATAATCCAATGATTACTTTCGAAAGCACTTCAAAACTGATGAAATATATTCAATAAAAAGTTGAGTAATAGATGTCTATTGAATACAAATAGAGTTTATATGAAAAATATTGAACGGAATTGAATAGCAATGAAAATATATACAAATTATTATTACAAACACTGAAATAAACAAGCTTAAATTCTATACAGTTCTGTCAGTTCTATACAGTTCTGTCAGTTCTATACAGTTCTGTCAATACATTCTGTTTTCAAAATACCCCCCCCCCCACTTCTCTAATACCCACCCTGAGTTTTTGCCGAAAATCCGCCATTTTACCACCCCTATACCCCCTGACTCGGCCGACCTATGGCATCCCGAGCACATATTTAAACATTTGAATGCATTTCTTTCTTATTTATTCTTGATAAAAAGTATAGAATAAGAATATATAGGACCTTTATGCAATCATACTTGTAAGGTAAAAATAAATATGATCAGTTATATCCTTTTATAGCAATAAACAGTTCAGGAATGTGCAAGGTCGCATTTATATTGAGATAATAAACAACATTATATTTCAAATGCTTACAATTAATGACTATTTAGAGATCATTAATGAATCATTACTAATGATACAAAGATCAGCCATACTTTAATTTGTGATTGGTACAAATTTTTATACAACATATTTGTCACTTTATCCGAGTTTATAAAGAGACGGCACACTTTCAGTCCAAGCATTTGAATAAAAGTGTTCGTTTGACTCAATTCAACAAAAGATGTGTAAACTATTGATTGTCAGTATTTTTATGCTATTTATAAGTTTTGCTTTTGTTAGTTCAGAGAATGAAAAGAATCCGGATGAGGTTGTCAAGGAAATGATTGAATACATTGATGGTATGATCAAGGAACATGTCGGACAAGACATTGGATATGTTGTCAAAATGACAGTATATTTCGGAAAATTCGCTCCTGTTCTGGGCCAATTTTTTGGAATGACATATGATATTATGAGTGGAAGGAATGGCAACCAAACGTTATTAGAACTGTACGGAAAACTCAAAGTAATGGAGGGTCGTTTAGCGACAATTGATCGGAAACTGGATGAAATTCAAAATTTAATACGAACGCAGAACAAACGGGATACTTTTGATGACTACGTCCGTGAAATGGATCAAATAATTCTATTCTACCAAGGTTACATCGATAAAAATTCAACGGTTATACACAAAGAAAGGTTTACCACTTTGTGCAGTGAAGACAATATGTATTGGTTTCTGCTATGGATTTACGGCGAAGTTATATCTGAAAGGTCGGACTCCTTACTGCGTATAAAAGTAAATGATCTTGATCACCGCACTTTCATCAGTGTGACTAAAGAACTAATTATGATGTAAGTTATTTATGTTGTTAATTGAAATTTTTTCATTTCTATTAAATGCAATTGTCATGAAATCCAAGTACATTATTGATCAGTGAGTATGTGACACGCAATGCCTGTAGTTTTGAATTGATTCAGAGCCTTATAATAGCCTCTCAATGGTAATACTTATAATTTTCAAAAACATACTAAAATATTAAATCACGTATAAATGTTCCAGACACTTTGAATGTTTTGCATTAGGAATAAATTCAATTGATTTCAGATATATTTTACGCATATTTAGTGTAAGAATAAAATTGCAAAATATTTGTCAGAGTTTCAAATTTTAAAATACAATTTAAGTTCAATTAATATAGTCTAGCATTAGATCAATTGTGGAAATTTTGAAATTCAATCAATTATTCCATGTATTTTTGTTTATTAGAAACACTTTAATTAATTGTCGGCATATTTTCACTCTTGAATATAATGTGTCATCAAATGACTACTGAATTGCAAACCAAGTATTCATTGACTGCATTCTTCACTATTTGTGTCACAATCAAAGTCATTGCAAAAGAGGAAAGAATTCTAATTAGGAATCGGAATACTGTTTTCAAAGATTATATTTCACTAATAATATGCTGTCGTAAAACTTTAATTATAAATTCCAAGCATCACCCGTATACATTCTGATCAATACTGAATATCATTTAACAAAATTGTTTTTAATGAAATGACTCAATCGATCACAAAATTGTTTATATTATCAATACTTTGCAGCTATACTAAGGCCACGTTTGCACACGCGCTCTGCATGACTGCCAAAAATCATTCCAAAGAAGTTATTGTCGAGACTTTGAAAACTGATTTCTCCCATTTGGATATATACATGCAGAAAATGAAAACAAGTTTCAGAAGCTTTGATAATCAGATTAAAACACAATTCTGGCAGAAAAAGGCTCGAAATGAAATAAAGGGTTATATGAACGAGAAGACTGGTTTAGGACTCAATGATCTAGCTGATTATGTTCTTAGAGAACTGGAGTCTAAATATTTTTGGAAGGCGTGGATAGTAATTAGTTACAATGTATACGAGAACCTCCCCCCTGGCGATACAAAATATTATTACGACCCGAGCACTCCATATTCCGGACATTTTGTTGATTCGAACGAAAGAGGTTTGTTCGTTGGTTCCAGGGATATAATCCCGAGGCAAATTCCCCCTTATATTGATTACACCATCAAAAAGTGGTGTTTGGATCCGGAACCGAGCAGTTATTACCCCACATTGGATATGCCCAGGGAGAATTGGAAATACATAGACGAGTGCTGGACAACGGGCTACGTGAAGAAACAGTATTGTGCTATCAACACCCGAGCCTTGGGCAAAATTTTGGAAAAATGCAAACCTAAATTCAATAATGAATACCTGGATTATAAATTGTTGGTTGTCATTCGAAACGACGACAAAATTATAGTCAAATATTCTACAACCGATAATGGGTTCAATCGCTATGGATTTGGGCTAATTCACAGGAAACTGGGTTATTTCAACAGATCTTTTAAGGTTTGGTACCTCCCTATTCCCTGGATTGGATCTGTCATTCATTATTTGGCGACCCCTATGTATGCTTACGTCTGGAAGAGCTATTCTATGGTATTCTTCTTTAGTTATAAGGATTTATAGAACTAATCATTGAATATCTTCTCAATTGCTTATTGGGAACTAAATGTAAGATTAAGCCAATTATTTTGATTAGAGGTCTACACAAGTGTATTATACTGTATATATGAATACTGAACACAACAACTGAAGCTGTGCATGAGTCCCACCACATAGCCAGCTCAGATGCTAGCTCTTTTTGGTAACTTTTAGTTCCCAATGTACTCTTTTAAAAATATTTTACTTTAATTTCAATTATTTTCTATTAATATAATCTTTAAATTAATTTCGGAATTATTTGAATTATATTTTAATCATTTGAGCATAAAATCTATGTTATATTGCATTTAAATAGTAATCCTTTGACTAAACTTTAAACAATTTATTGTTAAAACTTTTGAATTCGATATCTTATTCGTAAATACTATATATTTATAAAACTTTAATTAAAATTATTTTTCCATTTAATCTGATTATAAATCTTTAAAAATATGAAAAAGTATGCTATTATTCATCGAATGTATTAATGATTTTCTTAAAAACAATAAACAATTTATTTAAAGTATTTTTTTCGTAAAATAATTATAATTTATTTTAATTTTCAAATATTTTTAACATTCATTTATTTAACGACCCATAGATCCAAGTCCTTGAAAGTCCACTCGTCCTCAACCATATTGAGCTCTTGGTCTTCGGGAATGTAGGCATTGGTGGTATTTGTATCGATTCTGTCGTAGAATTCGCCAGAATTTGATTCATTATTGTTGTCATTAATTTCCGCAACATTTCTATCATTTGCTTCAAAATTATTGTTTGTTTTGTCGTATTTTGGATATTCATTATTCACTTCATAATTGTCTCCATTTTTCTCATAACTGTTGTCCGACTTATCGAATGAATTATATTTATCTCTATTTTCATGTCTTATTTGACTTTTAAATCTGTCATTCGGTCTGTTATCCCAGTCTTTAGGTCTGTTATCCCAAACCCTTGGCCTGTTATCCAAGTCATTGGGCCTATTGTCCGATAGTTTATGCCTATTATCCCAGTTTTTAGGCCTGACATCCCGACCATTAGGCCTATTATCCTCTTTATTATAATGATTGCGATAATTATGATTCGGATTACGTCTGTTATGATTAACATAATTATCATTATTACGATTCGTGTCAGCGATTGTACGGTAAGAGTGAGTCTTCGGATGCAGTCTTATGTGAAATAATAAATAAATATTAAATTAGTTTTACTTAAAAAACAAACTTTAAATATAAGTAATTTGTTTGTTACTCATGGCATGTGAGCCGTAAAACCGCACACTTTTTGAAAACATATTATGAAAGCAAGTCTTCACTTAATTTTTCACTTATATTCCTCACTCTATTTGTAATTTCAATAAACAATTTTTATTATATTTTTTGGTGAAATTCATTTGTTTTAAATTTTTTATTGAATTTATGACTGAATACCTGATATAAGAACTAATTTATTGCATATAATGATTGCATAATTAGTCTGACATTGAAAACAAATGAAAACTTAATTATTTTAATTTAATTAAATATTTTTCTATAATTTAAAGATGAGTTTCGTGTTTAATATAGTGTGACTCAAATGATATGCTTTCAAGGTCATTGTAAAGCATTGAACATCCCTGGATTATTTTAGGAATGTTGCCAAGCATTGTAGTATTAATTTAAATATTTATTATCTTTTTTGTTAATTTTCTGTATATTTTTCACATATTTTTATATTATCTTTATTTTAAGCAAGTTTTTTCATATATGCTAAATGTATTTATCAAGCTCTATTTGAAATTTGCTTGATACTGTAGATATAAAGTAGAATAAACCACATAATTATTTTCATTAGTAAATTATTGATCTAGCTTATTGAGAACAAATTTGCCTTCTGTTCAATTTATTGCAATGATCAGTCTACTATTTACCCACTTCACATGAATTATATTCTTGATTATTTATAAAGTTTATATAAAATACATATGTATTTGAAATATGTTTTCTATTCTTTAGTTTTAAATTTTGAGAAATAATTAATTATAAAAATAAATATTTTTCTTACGCTTTAAGTTCCGGATGAGATAGCTTTCGATACACCGGGTATATCAATGTTTCAGTTAAATGTTCCGGCTCTAACAATTGCTCCAGCATTGGCTCAAGCATGGGTTCGGGCATCGGTGGTTGTACGGGTGCTGGCATTGGCATTGGCACTGGTATCGGATGATGAATGTGCTGATGAATTATTATCTGCTGGGGCTGTGGGAGTGGTTGGGCCAGCATTGGTGGCATATGTCTGAATATTTGCTCGGATGCCAGTGCCATCATAGGTCCCTGGGTCTGCTCATAGGCCTGGTTTGAATGATGCAAACTATTCATACGATTGCGTTCTCTGTTCAACAATTCTATGAACGGATGTTCCGGTTGTGGACTCTGACCAGTGTTCTGCTGCTGAGGAAGGCTTTGGTGCTGACCAGAGCTTAGCTGCTGAGCACTGCTTTGCGACTGAGAAGGCATTGGGTTTACATTTGGACTCTGATTGTAATCAGGCTTATGGTGCAGTGCAAGTGGTGTCGGCAGTGGTGGCGGCACTACACGATTATCCAGCATATTATTTGCTGGCATACCCGCCATCGGCAAATGTACCTTGATGGTGTAGCAAATTGATTTTAAAGATCATTTTATGTTAATGCTTGGTCAGTTATATATTGAATAATCTGGGATATTTCACCCTTGATGCATTGATTCTTAATAATACTAATCGGTATAAAATTTTTATTTCATATCTTACCGGTAGTGGCATTGGTATCAAAGTGTGTATGAAAGGTGGCCGGGGATAGAAGTGGTGATAATCGCGTCTATTTGTGTCAATGTAGTGCACTTTGACGTCGACTCCGGGTTTCGTATTATAATTATTTTTAACTCTCTTTCCGTCACTAATCAAACGGAATATGTTTTTGAGCTTTAAATCCGTTTTTGTTGTTTCGCATACTTTTATAGTTATTATTACAATAGAAGAGACGATAACTAAAACACTGAACACTTTTACAATATTAATCATATCGTTATAATAGAGTATTTTCTCTTTCATTGAATTATAATTAGAGATAAATTCAATTTTTGCTGATTTTCTAAAAGTTGTCAAAACTTTTTGCAAAACAGACTCACTCTGTGCTCATGTAATACATGACTGCATTGATTGTAAGATCTGTTATGAATATGTGTTGAGACAAAACTTATTTTGTCGGATGAGTTCATTTCACGGTTAGACCCATCCATGTCATCACTGATCAGCCAATTCAGTCAATAATGAGAGGAAAACAAATTATTTCAGATTAATTGGTAGATAAGAAAAGGAAGATCTCGCTTATGAGCAAGTGCGCTGTATGATCAAGCTATAAATTGGGTAAACTTTAAAAATATTATATATTTTTAAAATACTTTTTCAAGTGTTTTAACAGTTTGAGTGAACAGTTCAACCGTATAAATATGACAATTCATGAACCTGGTTGATTTTTATTTGGGCTAATATTAAGATCAAATTATTTTTTATTATAAACCAATAGTACCTAAAACTGTTCCTGAAATATGAATTGCTAATTCAACCAGATTAAACCATATAAACCTGAGGAAACTTCAATTTAATTTAGCCAAAAGTCTTTATAATTATTTTAATATTAATTATGAACTTTTTGAGTGTGCATGGTTTAATTAAGTGTGCATGCCATAAATGACCCTAGTCAATTCTTATTAAACAGAAATGTTCTAATCATAGCACAGAACCAATGGATAGCCATCTGATTGAGAGTCAAAATATTTATAGCTCTGAACAGACGTACAAAATCATTGCAATAAGAAAAGCGACAATACGTATGTAGTAGTGATAAAATGGATTTGCTTAGCATTAGAGGGCTATACATTGTATAGTATACAAGCTCAGTTTAAAGTTTAAACTATGATTCTGACTGTTGATCAACATATTTAGGGAAAGCCAATATATTCCCCGTTTGGATAGAATGCATAAATGACTCTGAGCTCACATTTTCAAACATTTATTAAATTTTTATGAATTCTTTCAAAAATAATAATAGTTTAGCAGAAAATTTGAACAAAAAAAATAAAAGTAAGCAATAGTTGAATGAATTGAAATGGAAAGTTAGATATTGCAGAACCAATAGAGAAGATAACCAAGATGACCCTGATCATTGATCAATTCAAATACAGTATTTTTTCGGTCAAATTCTTTTTTGCCAATATATGTCTAATTTATTCATTGAATAGCAGTCCATGGGCTCCCTGTGCCAAAGCCACGTCCGCCTGTTGCCAGAACCGGTGGTATGTGAAGACGGGAGGTGTGCCGTTTGCTGTTTGGAACAGTTTCCACATTCCGTCCAACAACTTCTTGGCCGCAGTCTTGGCCGCCGTGTTCTTAGACTTGGCCGCATAGTAGGCGAGGGTTCGGGCGGTAGAGGCCGCCACACCCACATCGCTCGTGTAGTCTTTGACAGTCACGTGAAGATTACTGTTTTGATGTGCATTTCCGCCCTTAAAAGCATTGGGTGCGCCCTTCCATTCCAGGTCTTGCGGCAGCTGGTAGTGGTCACCACTGAACTTGATGTTCTTGAGCACCCAATTGTCGAGCAGTGCTTTGGCTTTGGTATCGCCGGTTGCGTAGTAGTATTGGGCCAACCGGTCTGTAGACCAGCCTTGCATTCCGTACCACCTGTTCGAAGGCGGGTCGTGGTATACGGGCTCCCAGTCATAGACCATACCATAGAATGTGTTGGCACTGAGATTAGTAGGCGGGCTGTCGTACCTGCCGTTCCAAGTGTTTGTGGCACCTCCAGCGAACGCCCCCTCAACTGTCTGCAGGTATCCATAGAACTCGAGCTGCCTTTCCAATGACTTCAAGTCCTCTACAGCTGAGGCGCCTTTAAGTCTAAGTGTCGGCTCATTGGCCAACGCATACGCAGCCAATGGGTTCTGGTAACCGAAATGTGCGGACCCATTCCCAATACGCCAGGCCCATCCTCCATTAGTGTCGAGAGCACCTCCCCACGCATAGTACCAGGACAGGAGGTAATGTGCACTGTCTTTGCCGTTACCTCCGGGACAAGAGTTGCGATTAAAACAATTGCCGACTCTTTTGAAGTATTTGTCGAACAAAGCGTATCTCAAATAATCGCCTAATTTGGCTGCCCTTCCCATTGTTTGCGATATTTGGCCAATTTTGCCACTTTTCTTCGCCCACTGAGCGGCCCAATAGGCGGCCTGGATAGCCCGTGCGTCGGCGTCCGGAGCGGCAGTGAATTTCCACTGCTTTGCATAGTTGTTGTCTCTGACGAACAGATCGAGAAACCCATTCCGTCCGCCGTATTTGAATTGATCGCATGTCGGCTGCGGAACAGTTCTCCACACAGACTCTTGTGGTCCCCTCTGGAACGTGTTAATCATCGAAGGGCCAGGGGTGCCGGGTCCACCTTCGCAAACGCCCGGTGCGTTGCCAAAGCCGTAGACATTGTCGACGTCTTGTAACCAATGCATACCATAAATATCTGGCGTTCCGTAAGCGCTCTTAAGTTCGTCAGCCAGAGGGTCGTGACCTACCTGTACGCCCTGTTCCATTGGGGAAGGGTAGTCTTGTGGTCTGTCGAGTTCTGCGGCAAATGTTGCTGGTTTATTGGCCTGGTAGAAGCTGTTTGTGGGCTGGTCGGCATGACCGGGGATAATGTACTTTTCCATTATATCCCAGGCCGTGTTAAATGAGCTGAAGTCATTAGTGACGGCCCCATGCATTGCCTCCAACCATATGTAGTAACTGTAGGCCTCGGATGTGGTCTCATGGCCATGGTCAGGTGCCTCCACCATCAAAGTCTCGATCGAGTGGTAGGGAATGCCTTCTTTGGAGAAATAGCCATTGGATCGGTTGTGGATTTTCTTGTACTGATCCAGAAATCTATTCGTGTAAACACCGGCTCTGATGTGAACCACACTAACGATCAGAAGTAAAAATGTTAACAATTTCATAGTTTATTCAAAATAATGTGCCATTCATTGCATTCGTCAAACAATCTGTTAGTTTTGATTTGTTTCAAGAATTTTCGTTTTATATACCATTTGTTTAATCAAATCAATTAATCGATTGCCCGGATTCAGACAATTGCCCAATGATTTCAATAATTTTCTATATTTAAGGAAGGGTAGAGAAAAGTCCAAAATGTTATTATGGTGAGAGCACAGTGAGGGCACAGTCGGCCTTCCGTAATAACTTCGTGGCCAACCCTTGAACATCAAGTATTCAATTGACTTTAAGCCATAGAATCGGAGGCTTTTGTGATCTCAGATTTTTAGACGGATTTCCCCCCTCTGGACATCTCTTTGAAAATTGTTTTTGTAATCCAAAACAACTGTTAATACAATAATTATTTTATAAGATATGATATTTGAATAACATATACGTATATTATAATAACTACAGTATACTAAAACTGTACTCTATAAAAAATTGAATAACCTTGATCTGTATGAACCCTGTACCAGGTACTGTACAAAAATGTACAGTGTACCTGATTTATTTCATAAGCTTGTCGACTTTGATATACTAATTATAAAAAGTATAGATAAATGTTTATAACTAAAACGTTTATTAATTTTTAATTTGAATAAATTATAGAGAATTTTCATATGTTTTTAGTATTTTTGAATTGTTTTGCAAATATTTAATTACTTTATACTTAATATTCTTTCATTATTTTTAAGATTAAACTAATTTCAATGCAATCAAAGCACATGTTTGGTCGGGTGGTGTTGGCTCAGTTCTATCTCTTTCTTGAGTTTCTTAAGCAAGTATAATGAACGGGGTCCATTATAAACATTAATAAATTCAAATTCAAACAGTATATTTAAATATTGATTAGCTGTTTATTATCTTCATTCAAAGGGCGAATTCCGAACTTTTTTGTTATTTTTTATTAGTTTTGATATTTTTTTAATCAGTAGTCAAATCGGAATTCAAGGATATATACCTGATATACCTGAGCCCTAATTACTTAAACATTAACGGACTCAACAACATTCTGCTGAAGAAATAAATAATTACTGATACAGTCGATATACCATTTTCGTGAACCCCCATTTTGGTGAACATTCCAATTTCGTGAACATATTCCCAAAACCAAAACCCATTTCTAAAGAAACTGTAACTAAAAGAGTCCAGTTTCATGAACAACCCATTTTCATGAACAATCCACTTTCGTGAACATATTTATGAAACCATTCACATATAAGTCAATATAAAATATAATCCATTTTCGTGAACATTTGGAAAAACTGTAAAATAGTTTGAATTTATTCATAATTGCAAAACACATGTACTCTAAAACAATGTGTTTTTTAAACTAAAATACTAAACAAAAATGTCTTCAAATATTAAAAAATTGTTATTAAGAGATAAATATGAGATCATTAATAAACTCGAGAGTGGAGTCAAAAGAAAAGATATAATAAGTGATTATAAACTTAAAAGTCGTTCACATCTAACAAATATCCTTAAATCTAAGGATAAAATAATTGAAAAATATGAAAAAATAAATCTAAAGTCAACGAAATCAGTTAAATATATGAGAGAATCAAACTATCCTGATGTCGAAAAGGCTCTGATTATATGGATCAGACAAATGAGAGCTAAACATATAAGTCTCTCAACTGATATTATCAGTGGTCAGGCTCAAAAACTGGCAAACAAAATGGGTTATTTGGATTTTAAGGCATCGATACGCTATATTCAAGGACTAAAAAAACGGGAAAATATGAGTTTCATTACCACTCACGGTGAGAGTGAATCAGTGAATCCGGATGTGATTAACAATTGGGAAAATGAGCTTAAGAATCAGATAAAAGATTATGAGCCAAAAGATGTGTATAATTTCGACGAAACGGCTTTATTTTTCCGTTTATTACCGAATAAGACGTTTGCTTTCAGTACTGAATCGAGATATGGGGACAAAAAACTGAGAGACCGGATAACTATTGGTCTTCTGTGTAACGGAAATGGATCGGATATAAAGGCAATAATGATTGGCCGCAGTTCTAGACCAAGAGCTTTCAGAGGAGTCGAATCGTTACCTATTGATTATTATTCACAAAAGAATGCTTGGATTAATATCGAGATATTTAATAAAATTATCAAAAAAATTAATAATAAAATGAAAAAAGAGAAACGAAATATAATTTTATATATCGACAGTTGTCCGGCTCATAAAATTGAATCAGATCATTCTAATATAGTGATCAAATTTCTTCCAAAAAACTCAACTTCAGTTTTGCAGGTATTTTACAATATTCAATATATCCTGGAACATTTATTGCATATTATATTACTCAAAACTTCAAGGAATAACTAATTTAGCATGGTATTTTTTGTCTACACCAGCCTTACTCTAACCTCCAACCCTTCCCTAGCCTACACCAGCCTTACTCTAACCTCCAACCCTTCCCTAGCCTACACCAGCCTTACTCTAACCTCCAACCCTTCCCTAGCCTACACCAGCCTTACTCTAACCTCCAACCCTTCCCTAGCCTACACCAGCCTTACTCTAACCTCCAACCCTTCCCTAG
>JAQIWA010002504.1:0-13134 GCA_034693305.1 Eueremaeus valkanovi | reverse complement strand
TATATTATTGTTACCTTGTTTATATCAAAGTGAATATAAGGAATAAATAGATTTCATATAAAAATATTGGCACTGAACATATTTTAAGTCAGCTTTTAATATTTTATCATATACTAGAAAATAATTAATTCGTTCGGAGCGTAATTATTAGACAGTATTGTATAAAACGGAAAATTTTGCCAAACAGTCACTCAATCTATTCAATAGAGATTAATCATATTTGCTATGAAATAGAGATAGCCAAGCAAGACTATCTTAAATTTATATAGCTAAAATGTCAAATTGTTTGGGTTTAATACGCTAAACAACCTTGACCATACATAATATTCTCAATGAATAAAAATTAGATTAAATTTTATTAAGTTAACCAAGGTATGATAACTACAATAAATAAATTTATGAATTTTATTTAGTCTACCTTTCGTGTAACCACCTTGGTGGCCTCTATGTGATTATTTATTGAATACTATCCAACAGATAATAACCAATGGATTCGTTTGCAATATTCAATATATTCTATAAAACGATTGTTTAAATAAAATTTTTAAGCAGTTATTCATATAATTTTGAAGCAATTATATTATAATACAGTATTTTCTATTTATTCTTAATTTTAATTTTCAAAATGCCAGCAATTATTGACGGATTCAATGTTTGTGTAAATATTCCACAGAATATTAAGAATGAAATCAAACTGTTCCACGTGTTTGGCAAACCTAGTAATGTATTGTACGTTACAAATGATGACAACGTATTTGGTTTCGGTGCCAATACTAATGGATGTCTTGGTTTAGGACATTGTAATGCTGTGACTGAACCACAACTCATACCCGAATTAAATCATAAACATATCAGCGAATTCTCGATCGGAGAAAAATTTGCAATAGCGCTCACAACTGATCATCACGTGTATGGGTGGGGTTGTAATGATTTGGGACAATTTGTGCATCGGTTTATCCATTTCAACGATAAGCCAGAAATAATAAGGCATTTGAATAATAAGAATATAATAAGCATTAGTTGTGGTTCTGATCACTGTTTGGCCCTTTCATCCGATGGTGACGTCTATGGTTGGGGTTATAATTTATACAAACAAATTGACGTTCAACTGTCAATTGATATTTCAGATCCAATGAAACTGAAATATGTATTTGGAAGTACAGTTTCATCTATTTATTGTTATAATGACAGCTCGTTTGCCATTACTAAAGATAAAAAAGTTTACGTTTGGGGTTACATTGGTTTACAGATTTTAGGCCATACCAACATTAATCAACAAATTCATCAGTGGTTTCCACAAAAAAGTGTATGTCCGACACTGTTATACATTGATAATATAATTCAGATTCACTGCTACAATGAAAACGTATATTTTCTAAGCAGTGATGGATTCATATATTTTTGTAATGAAAATCAAATACAACCAAAAATTATTAAAACTAACTTTAAATTCAGTGCAATTCAGTCACTGGATTATTATTATAGTGCGAATGAATGCACGGCTTTGAGTGACAATAATATCCATATTCTTACGAACGACACGATTAAGAAAACCAATTATAATAATTTCATTGATTATTATTGCAATGAATATCAGATGACATATAAGACAATTGATATGAAAAGAAGTAAAAACGAAATGATAGGAAAACCACCTTGGAAAAATTCAGGTAAAAATAATTAATACTGGTTAACATTAAAAATTACCTTTTCAATTAAATATATTTTGTCCAATCTTTTGCCAACCTTATATTTAGATTAAGGCTTAATATAATTTAAATAATAATTATTTCATTTATCATCAATTTATCTAGCTTCTAATCATACAGTGACCAGTATCAACGATGATCCTGGTACATCCCAACAGCAAAATATATCTGGATTAAATGTTAAAGGTGAAAGATACAACGCTGATTACGAGGACATGGGTGAAATAGGCTCAGGTTCTTTTGGCAAAGTTTATAAAGTGAAAAATCGCTTCGACGAAGATTTCTATGCCGTGAAAATAATTGCACTGAGAAGTATTAATAAACAATTTTTTTCGCTTATTTTGAACTCAAGATCATTTAACTTCTTAAATTATAAATTTTCTACTCTTAGAAAAATACCCTGGTTCGAACTTCGAATTTTACTTTTATAGAAAAGAAATAACTTCAGATTTAATGAGATTAATCTAAGGTTTATGGCCATAAAAGTTCCTAAATTATTAATTAAAATCATTAAATCTGTACCTGTATGAGAGTTCGTGAGGAGAGCGAGTGGTGACAGTATGTCTGGAAGTGTACAGAGATTAGCAGGACGCATTATTTATATATTAGGAATCAATAGCTCTAATAGAAGTTAATGGATCTATTGGTACTTAATATGTAAATAAAGCTTCCTGCTAATCTCAATACACTTCCAGACAATCTCTATGTCACCACTCGCTCTCCTCACGAATTCTCATGTACTGTACTGTTTTCTTTCTACGAGTGTTTACTCGTAGTTAAATGTTTAAAGGACTAGCATTTGTTCAATGGGATCAATATTATAGAATTTAGGAAAATATCAGAAATCTGGTTCTTTTTCAAAATTGATAATATAGGAACGCTTATGGTCATAAGCTTGAAATTGATAATTTAGGAATTTTGTTGTTCATAACTTAAGAAGGCTAGTAGTATATAAACTAGAAATTTCTTTATCACCATGCTTCTAATCAAAAGGTCAATTCAAAATTTTCATCTCATACTTAAATCACATGAATTTAGTGATATTCCATAAATTTTACAGTTATCTGCTTGATAGAAATGGATTAAATACATTAGTACCCTGCAAAAATTTTTCCTCGTTCGTTAAAGATTCAAACATCAAATATATTAAATTCTGTTTTATAATTATTCGAGTTATAAAAGTTGATTATTTTTCTAGATCTGAGTGAAAAACAAAGAGAGAAAGCTTACAAAGAAGTACAAACTTTGGCTAAAATCAAAGGCGAATGTGTTGTCAGTTATAATACTTCTTGGATAGAGAGCGATGTCATCTATATTCAGATGGAGTTATGTTTCGATAACTTAATGAATATTATAAAATTAAAGCCAACTGTATTCGGGAGAACATCAAAAGACCCGATGAATTCAATTGAATACTTCATAACTACAGAGTTATTCCGAGAAGTCTTGAAATGCGTTAAGTATTTACATGACTTGATTCCACCGGTCATTCACAGAGACCTCAAACCAAACAATATATTGGTGTCGAATATGAACGGAAAGTATTCATTAAAGTTATGTGACTTCGGTTTAGCCACTTTCCAACTGGACAGTCAAATGAGTCACACGGAAGGTCTGGGTACTCCGAAATACGCTGCACCGGAGGTAAATGTTAGCAGTTACTACACTATCAAAGCTGACATTTATAGCGTAGGCATAATCGCACAGGACTTGTATGACATCAATATCCACCGGTAAGTATTCGTATTTATCAATACAAAAATGCTTGGGTTTCTTCTTGGTACATTTTTATGTGAAATCAAATTTATAGATAATAGTATCAGGCAGATTTACCAAAAAACTTCCTGATTACAAGTCAATCCAGGTAGCTCAGGAGCTAGTTTCTACCACTAGAATAAGAAAGCGCCTTGGTTAGCAGAGTTCGAATCCAGGCTCATGTCAGTTGAAAGGCGACAAGAATGGGGCTGACCCACAATCAATAGACAGTTCAATAGGCGACTAACATTGCACTTATACTTTGGTGAACTGTTAACTGAGATATCGCGAGCCATAGGTATAAGTAAGGCCGCGAGTCAAAAGTTCAGGATGACTAAAACTGCCCCTGGCCAACTTTGGAGCTTGATATAGAAATTTCCTTGAGCAAGCTCTAGACATTTCCAACATATTCCTCAATAATAGTTTTAAAAATGAACAAGGTTTTTTTCTACAATACTAACACATGAATAATGTATTGTTTTTTTTATTACAGTTCCGATAATTTGGAAAAATATAAAAATACAAACTTGATGACCAAATTTGAAAAAATTCAAAAATTAATTAATTCAATGGTACAGTCGAGTGGACATGAGGTTTGGTCAAAACGACCTTCAGCTGACCAGATCTTGTCGTCCTTTGAAGAGCTGTCACTCAATACAAATGAAATCAATTTTGAGTCAGAATTAGATAAACTACAAAAGCATGAAAACCCGTTTCTATATGAATATTTGAGAGATAAAATTGCCCTGTAGTTGATGCAGGTCAAATAGAAAAACAAACACACTGAACAATTTGATAGATATTTTAGAATAATTGAAATAAAGTTCTAATTTTCAAATATTAATTTTTCGTTGGTAATATTATTCTGCAAATGAGTTGGGTCTTTTATGCGCGAAATGATTATTGATTTAAATGCCAAACCAATTGTTAGGAATAAGATATTCCTAATTATTGTTTAAGATTTAAATTCGAGAAGTGTTGGAATGCGTGCAGTATTTGCACGAAAGGAATCCACAGATCATTCACAGAGACCTCAAACCAAACAATATATTGATTTCGTATAACAAAAGAGATGGAAGTTATTTGAAAATATGTGATCTGGGTCTGTCTAAGTACCAGGACATAGAGAGCATGTATCACACAGTAGGTGTCGGAACAATGAAATATATTGCACCTGAAGTACAGCAAGGAAAGAGCTATAGTACCAAGGCAGACTTATATAGCCTGGGCTTAATAGCCGAGGAACTTTTTGAAGTAGATGTGAACAGGTTAGATTAAAAAATGTCATAAAAATTTTTATATTATTTTATTTTGTGTTTCAGTTCACGCACTGTATGCTCGGAATTGTTTGAAAATAAATTCCAAACATTAGAGAAAACAATTACATCAATGATGTCGTCACCCCTTTGGCGACAAAGACCTACTTGTGCTCAAGTGTTGGACTCATATAAAAACTTTGCACTGAATGCAAGTGATGTGAAAAGGAGTGCAGACTTTGAATCGGTTATAAATAAACTGAAATCATATGAAAATATTTTCTTTTATAAGTTTTTGAATTCAAAACAATTATGAGAAATCATAAAATTATTCTTACATTTACTCTGGTTATATAACGTAGCAGTTAATTTGACAAATTAATTTAGCTTGAGCGTATCAGAGTGATAGAATTTTTATCTGTAACTAAGTATATAAAATATGAAATATAGTTATATTGGCAGTGATAGGCAATGGGGGGTACAGGTAGTGGTATACCCCTGTGACTTTCAGAGGCTGACCCCCCCCTCTAATTTTCGATGATATTTAGGAAAAAATAGGGGAAATGGGTGTTTTTAGGGAAAAAGCAAGATTGAATGAATTTTGTACACACTTTAATTTTGGAAAAGATTTTGACTTAACCCCCCCTGTCGTCATACTCATTGCCTATCTCTGTTACATTAGTTACTAAGGTATAATTCTATTTGGTATAAAATAAATCACATAAAAAGATAAAACAAATAAAAGTTTTATTGAATAAGAAATAGTCTAAACATTGTATTCGAATCGAGTGTTAAATATATAATTAATTTTTTAATCAATATTCTGAACAAAAATATTAATTTATATATAAATTAATTGAATGGTTTTTTGGTAAAAATGTCGATAATTTTGGAAAAATTTAAAATTTGTGATAATTTAAACGAAAATGTTAAAAATGAAATCAAATTATTTTTTATTTTTAAAGACGTTGTTATTCGTAAAATTGAGTATAATATGCTATTTGTTACAAATGATGATCAAGTGTTCGGTTTGGGAAAGAATAGCTTCGGATGTCTTGGTTTGGGTAACAACAATGCTGTGACTGAACCACAACTCATACCTGAATTGTGTAATAAAAATATTAAAGAGTTTATCAATGGATATGACTTTGCATTAGCTCTGACACAAGACAATAAAGTATTCGGGTGGGGAAGAAGTCACCAAGGACAACTGGCCAGGGAGTATAAATGTAGTGCTACTGAATATATGAAAGCAAAGAAAATATCATATTTTGATGACAAAAATATTGTAGATATTAAATGTGGTCATTGGCATTCTCTTGCACTTTCCTCAGACGGACAGGTATATGGATGGGGTCATGATTTATATAAACAATTATATCAAAAGACAGAAAATGGGATTTCACTGCCCATACTATTGAAAAATAATATCCACTCTATTTCATCATTCAACAATTTATCTTTTTTTATAACAAATGATGGATCTGTATTTGAGACAGGTAGAAGAGAGAATGATACGATAAGTAATTATTTATATGTCTCACAATTTTTAGATATTAAAAATGTGTGCCAGGTTAGCTCTGGGGTATATAATAATTATTATTTAACAACCGAGGGTTCAATTTATTTTAGCGGCAACTTTTTTACGTTCTATATTCTCCCAAGAGTAAAATTTATTCCAACTCTGATGAATTTTAATGTGAAATTTACTGAAATTCATTCAACATATGGCACTGAATGCGCAGCCCTTTCTGATGACAACCGAATATATGAAATCTGTTATAATGAGATTAAAGAAACAAAATATAATACTTTTATTGACTATTTTCGGGCTGAATATCAATTAACGTATAAATCAATTCATATAACAGAAAATATTAATGAAATACAAACAAGTAATACAATTGTTAATAAAGAACAAACTACTAATGAGAATGCATTTGATGGCAATAGTGTTACAATATTAGGTATAAAATCAGTAACGAAGAAGGAACAAGTTGATTCAGAATTCAAAGTTTATAAGAACAATTTCGAAGTTCTTGAAAAAATAGGAAAGGGTGGATTTAGTGAAGTTTATAAAGTAAGGCATACAATTGACCAGGGCCTGTATGCTCTTAAGAAGATTTTCAATAAAGGTGAATAGTTTTAATTTATTGTTTGAACCTAAAACTAGCTTGATCATGTTAATTTAATTCGACTGATTTTATTTAATTAATTAAAGTTGAAAATGATCCTGATACAAAGATGGCTCTAAATGAGGTGCAAATGTTGGCGCAAATTGAATCCGAATTTATTGTGAATTATAATAATGCGTGGATTGAAAACAATGTAATCTTCATACAAATGGAGTTGTGTTCGGGTGACTTGAAAACTATAATTTCACAAAAAGGAGAAGCATTTGAAAGACGAGTCAATAGTGCTATGAATTCAATCGAATACTTCATAACTACAGAGATATTGCGAGAAGTGTTGGAATGCGTGCAGTATTTGCACGAAAGGAATCCACAGATCATTCACAGAGACCTCAAACCACAGAATATACTGATTTCGTATACCAATAGAAATGGGAGATATTTGAAAGTTTGTGATCTGGGTCTGTCTAAGTACCAAGACATAGAGAGCATGTATCACACAGTAGGTGTGGGAACAATTACATATATGGCACCTGAAGTACATCAAGGAAAGAACTATAGTACCAAGGCAGACTTATATAGCCTGGGCCTAATAGCCGAGGAACTTTTTGAAGTAGATGTGAACAGGTTAGATTAAAAAATGTCATAAAATTTTTTTATATTATTTTATTTTGTGTTTCAGTTCACGCACTGAATGCTCGGAATTGTTTGAAAATAAATTCCAAACATTAGAGAAAACTATTACTTCAATGATGTCGTCACCCCTTTGGCGACAAAGACCTACTTGTGCTCAAGTGTTGGACTCATATAAAGGCTTTGCACTGAATGCTAGTGATGTGAAAATGAGTGCAGACTTTGAATCGGTTTTAAATAAACTCAAATCATATGAAAATATTTTCTTTTATAAGTTTTTGATTTCAAGACTCAATTAAATCATATGAGAAATCATAAAACAATTCCTACATATACTCTGGTTAAATAAAATTGCTATCTGTTTGGTAATTCTTTTGTTTGAAGATAATCAAGGATGTGATTCTATTTGATGATCTATACAGCAATAATTTAAATAAAGACTTATCTTGCCTTGCTAAATTCATTTAAAATTTCTCAATGTATTGAAAATTAAAACTACTGTATATTTAAATCTGGCAAAATGTTGTTCAGGCACAAACCTAGCTAGCTTGAACTTAAAAGAATAAACAAATTTTTATCTGTAACCAAGTATATGAAATATGACATATAATGTACTTTATTGGGTGTTAAATAAAATCCCTATAAAGAAAAAAAAATATAAAACTTTTGTGGAATAAAAAATAGTCTGTATTGTGTTTAACGACAGACAAACATAAAATTTTTGTTTTGTTATAATAATTCTTTGAATCAATTTGAATATAAATTAATTAACTTTTATTTTCAGTGAAATGTCAATAATTTTGGATAAATTTAAAATTTGGGATAACGAAGAGATGAAAAATAAAATCCAATTATTTTTCATATTTAAAGAAGGAATTAATAGTGAAAATGAGAATAATATGCTATTTGTTACAAATGATGATCAAGTGTTCGGTTTGGGAAAGAATAGCTACGGATGTCTGGGTTTGGGTCACAATAAGGCTGTGACTGAACCACAACTCATACCTGAATTGTGTGACAAAAGTATTAAAGAGTTTATCAATGGATACGACTTTGTGTTAGCGCTGACTCAAGACAATAAAGTGATCGGTTGGGGAAGGCATAACAAGGGCCAATTGGCCAGGGAGTATAAATGTAGTTCAAATGACTACATGAAAGCAAAACAAATATCATATTTTGACGACAAAAATATTGTGGACATCAAATGTGGGGATCACCATTCTCTGGCACTATCATCAGACGGACAGGTCTATGGATGGGGTCATAATTTAAGGGGCCAATTATCTCATAGGACATATGATGGAATATCACTGCCCATAAAATTTACTTTTAATTTTAAAAATAATATTCAATCCATTTCAGCTGGCACCAATTATTCTATTTTTATAACCAATAATGGTTATGTATATGAGACAGGTAGAAGGGAGAATGAAACGATACATAATCAAAGATATTCAATAGTATTATTAGATATCAAAAATGTATGTCAGGTTAGCTCTGGTAAATATAATAATTATTATTTAACAACCGCAGGTTCAATTTATTATACCGGCATTTTTTATTCTTTATATTTCATGCCAAGATGGCGATTCACTTTAACCCTGATCAATTTTGGTGTGAAATTTTCTGAAATTTATTCTGCATTTGGCACTGAATGCGCAGCTCTTTCTGTTGACAACAAAATATATAAACTCTGTTATAATAAGATTCAAAAAACAAATTATAATACTATTATCGACTATTTTGCGGCCGAATATCAAATAACGTATAAAACAATTCATATGAAAAATAAAAATGTAATACAAGCGAGTAATGCAGTTGTTAATAAAGAACAAATTAATACTGAGAATGTTGATCAAGCAAATGTTAAAATTTTGGATCAGGCTTTAAAATCAACAACGCTGAATGAACAAGTTCACGAAAATCAGTTCGAGGAGCTAGAGAAAATTGGCGAGGGTGGATTTGGAGAAATTTTCAGAGTTAGGCATAAGCTTGACCAGGGCTTGTATGCTATTAAGAAGATTTTTAATAAAGGTAAATATTTTACAAACTTAAACTAGCTTGTTTATGTTAATTTAAATCTACTTATTAAATGACCCTATAGATGAAAATGACCCTGATACAATGATGGCTCTGAATGAGGTGCAAAAGTTGGCGCAAATTAATTCAGAATATGTTGTGAATTATAATAATGCGTGGATTGAAAACAATGTGATCTTCATACAAATGGAGTTGTGTTCGGGTGACTTGAAAACTATAATTTCACAAAAAGCAGAAGCATTTGAAAGACGAGTCAATAGTGCTATGAATTCAATCGAATACTTCATAACAACAGAGATATTGCGAGAAGTGTTGGAATGCGTGCAGTATTTGCACGAAAGGATTCCACAGATCATTCACAGAGACCTCAAACCACACAATATATTGGTCTCCAATAACAATATGAACGGAAAGTATTCATTAAAGTTATGTGACTTTGGATTAGCCAAACATCAAACCAAGACTGTTATGACAAACACGGCATTAGTCGGCACATTTGAATATATGGCGCCTGAAGTGAGCAAGGGTACTGATTATACGTTTAAGGCTGATATTTACAGTTTAGGCCGAATAGCAGAGGATTTATTCCAATTGGACTTTAACGGGTAAATATAAGCCTGTACAATTTAAAATTGGATATCTATTCAAAATAGCAAATGCCATGAATTCCTCCTTTCGTTTACTGTTTTCAAAAAATTTGTATTTTTTATACTCACAAACAGTATTCAAAACTTATGTTAAAAATTAATTATTTAAGAATTCATTATATTTTTCAGTTCAAGACCAGGATTCAAATACCCGGATATATTGGTGGATAAATTTGGCAAAATTGAAGACACCGTCTCATCTATGCTCAGTTATCCTAATTGGAGTCGAAGACCTACTTGTGCTGAAGTGTTGGTCATATTTAATGAGTTATCTCTAGATATGAATGAACTGAAAAACAGTCAAAATTTTGAATCCGTTTTGAAAGAACTCAAAGAATTTGAAAACAATTTCTTTTATTTATATTTGAGTCAAAAATTAAAATAATTTTTACAAAATCATAATTAATTAAAAATTTATTATAAATATAAATAATAGAAAATAATTTTGCTTGCTCATATTATTCTGTATTAATATCTATTCTGTATATTATTTTTTATTAATTTTAAAGTTTATTTCGAATAAAAACAATTTTTTTCATTTTTACTTTCAAATGATTTCTTTAATTAATATTTTTTTGTGTGAATTAATTTAGCATTTAATACATTACTCTCTATAAGACTCGCATTTTATTGTCATGTGATTCACATTATGTAATAACTGATGACTTATCAGAATCAGTTCAAAGTCCATATGTTTCAACTTCTCAAACAAACTCTTCATAAACAAAGAAATGAAAATAATTTGATTTTTTTTAATAAAAAAAATTGTAAAAACTTCTATGAATTAATTTGTTAGGCATTAGAAGAGTGAAAAGCATTGCGTAATAACAGTGTAATTATTAAATGTCTAATGAAATTGAGAAACAAAACAAAATGATTAAGCAATCAATTAATTGGTTAAATAAAACCCGCATTTTCTCAAAATAAATATTTTAATTTAATTAATATTCTATCAATGGTTAAATCATTAATATATGTTATAATGTAACCAAGGACATTTTATTCTTCCCTACTGGTTGTAAAACTACAAAATGAGCCAATATTAAATTCAGCACTAATTTCAAATCCCTATATTTTCACATTCACCCTAGTTTATATTGGTTTCTACAAACAGTTATAACCTGAGGATTGCAACTCTTGTATTTCTAAAGGACCTAAATGTAAGACTAATATCAAAATCTGTTACGAGTTTACAAACTGATGTGTGAACACTATGTACTGAACTCATCACTCGTCATATTATACTTTATCTCAACTCTTATTATAGTAGTAATGATCTATTTGTGAGCTACAAAAAATAGTCTATGGGATCCGTACGCGTACGCATTTTGCAATTCTAGGTTATAACTGTGAGAAGATGATTTCACATTTGAAATTTTGATCTGAAACATTTGCTTGAATTTTAAACAATTCCCTCTTGATCCAGTTAATTTAAAATCAAATAATAGTAGTTTTAAAATTTTTTGCTTTGATATATGCCCTGAACCTCTAAACAATAGAAATCCGCATTCTATTATTTTCGCCTAAAGAAAATTTTTTTTGCAATCCTGTTCTAAAATGGGCACTCAGGGTGAGATCTATGTATTCCATAATTCTTATAAAATCTCCGACTGATTATTGTCATTGGAATCAAAGGATAAGAATATAATAATAAGTGCTTTGAATGCAATTCATTGTCAGTTAATATAATAATGTGAATGAATATCAATCAGAAATATATGTTATATTAAGTGTTATCTCTTTTATAAATAATTTATTATTTCGTTTTTTATAAGTCAAGGAAAAACGATAAAAAGTTTAATTAAATGTCAATAAGATATTCATGAAGTAAAACGAGAATTACCATGGTATTTAAGTCCTAATTTAGATAAACTTCTTCTTTCTCTATGATTTTTTTTAATAATAATTGTGCTTATTGTTGAAAAATATTCGTTTTTATATTTCTTATAAAAATGTCAGATATTTTGGAAAAGTTTAAAATAAGTGAAAATATTCCCAAAAGTATTAAAAATGAAATCAAAAATTTTCATGTTTTCAGACAATATTATAATATTGATTATGAAAATAGAACTTTTGATTTCACATTAAATATATTGTTTATTACTAAAGGGAACCTTGTTTTTGGTTTGGGTGACAATACAAATGGATGTCTGGGTTTGGGTCACAACAATGCTGTCACTGAACCGGAAGTTATTCCAGAACTGAGTCATAAAAATATTAATGAATTTATTATTGGATTCGACTTCATATTAGCCCTCACTTACGATAAGCATGTGATTGGATGGGGAAGAAATGATTGGGGACAATTGGGTCGGGGATATATAAGTCACCAAATGAAACATTCAAAGCCAGAAGAAATAAAATATTTCAATAATAAAAATGTTCTGCAAATACAATGCAATGTTCAAAGTTCACTGGCCATGACTTCCGGCGCACAGGTATATGGATGGGGTAATTATGATTTTGGACTAACGGATAGAGAAAATGAAAAAAATATTTGCGATCTAATAAATATGAATAAGTATTTTAAACATAAAATACATGCGATTTATGCGAATTATGATTGTTATTATGCGATAACAACTGAAGGATATGTTTATAGTTGGGGTAAAAATGATCGTAATAGATTGGGTCATAATAGTGAACGACGTGATATTATTAAAAATCCAAAATTAGTTGACATAAATAATATTTGTATGATTTGTTCAAATTTTTTTAATACATATTTTTTGTCAAACGATGGACTCATTTATTTCTGTGGATATTATGAGGAAAATAAAATAGACAAATATCAAATAATACCCAGTTTAATCGAATGTAAAATTAAATTTGAAATAATCAATTCATTTTATATACCAAGTGAATCAAATGTTTGCACAGCTTTAAGCGATAATTGTGTTTATATTTTAAAGTATAATACAATTGAGAAAACAGTTTATAATAATTTGTTTGACTATTATTG
>JAQIWA010002503.1:0-13141 GCA_034693305.1 Eueremaeus valkanovi | reverse complement strand
ACAGTTTCGAGTACTAACTGTACCCTTCATCAGCAGAGGGTACAGTTAGTACTCGAAACTGTCCAGAAATCTACAAGTTTTGTAGCAATTATTGTTGTGAACTAAGTGAGTGACAATTCATACAGTTATTTAAATATTAACAGTTTTGTAATCCACCATCAAGTTAGCTGCTTGCCCACAGGACCTCAATTCACCATGCAACTTTGAAATTATAAATAGATTTATTAACATAAAATAATGATCCTGTCCCTATTAACTTATAGCGCAATTGACAGCTCAATCGAATAGAAGATTTCGGATTATAATGACTGTTATGACTGCAAAGTAAAAGTCATAAGTAATGTATGACTTATTATATTTATATACAGTAGTCATGCAGTATAACCAAGAGTATACCCAAAGGATTTCAATTATTATCCAGGGTTAGAAACATTTTAAGATAATCGATGAAATCTGGAACAATTAACTCTGAAATCAGAAGATTCTGCTTAAATCTGGCATTTCTGAACCTGATCAAATAATAGAAATTTCAAGTATGGAAGTTGGAAATTCAAATCACCTGAACTCATAAATCTTAGTTACCTTTGCTATAAGTTATATAAAATTTATGTATATTTTCAATGAATATTAAAATTACTTTAATAGGAATCTCATTAAAAATGTAGTCAACGTCAATTATGTTTACATAACTCAAAGAACTTATTATTTAATGAATACTTTAGAGCAGAATATTCTTCAGACTATGCGATGATTATTCCAAATGTGAAATATTATGATTTGATTGCAATAAATGTTTTTTTATGCGAAGACTAAATACAAAACTAATATAAAGAAAAGCACTTTCCCTCACATTTCTGCGACCTTTTCTCGAATGGATAGTTCATTACATGTATTGGTAAGGAGTGACCCATTTCTTAGCAAAAAGCGATAAAAATAAACGAAACGAGTCTTGAATTGAATCCCAAGTAATTCAATAGAATTTGATTTCTGATGACGTTAGTGGCAGTGGTGGCCATTCATTAGACACACTATTATTTAATACTGTGTCCAACTGTGCCTTCATTTCTCAAAATCTCATCTCTTCTATCAATACTTAGGGGCAAACTATTTAACATTTTTCTTATATGGAAACAAAATCAAAACTATGTTTCTCAGAGACCTAATGCTTGTTGTGGTCATCGAATCAAACAATAAGACAAACGTATTGTCAAAAGCTTTTAACTTATATAACAAATGCCTCTCAAGAAAACCATAACTCAATTCAAAACTATTTGAGAATAAAAAGAAAACTTAAATCAATTATTCCAATAGCCATACAATAGCCATACAAATCCAGTCTCTCTCTCTCTCTCTCTCTCTCTCTCTCTCTCCAGCCTCTCTCTCCCTCCCTCTCCAGTCTCTCTCTCCCTCTCCAGTCTCCCTCCCCTCCAGTCTCTCTCTCTCTCTCTCTTCCTCTCCCCTCTTATACCTGGGTCTTAAACATTAAGAACTTAATGTCGATTTCACGACTTAATAACCGCTCAAATAATTGATAGTTTGGTTGAAAACAATTTAATATTATAACGAAGTTTTCATTCAATTTCAATAATCAATATTAAAAGCTCTTTCAATGCATTGAATAGAATCTTAAAAATTATTATTTTTTCTTAGAAGAGATGGAGAGTCTGAAGCAATATCAAGGAAAGTTGTCATATTCAGAATTATGTTCTTGTACAGTTTAAAGATTCATACAAAAAGGCTGAATATTTATCAACTTATAAGTAATTTAATTTTAGCTGCAATTCCTGTGAATACAGGTCTTATTTATACTTATACCAAGCTCAAAAATGCTTATGAATTTGAAGATATCTATTTAAAAAGCAGCCGACTATAATAAATGAGCATAAATATGATCTGGGAAATGATTAGCATTAATATTGAATAACTCTTGTGTCGTATTTTGTTATTTTAATTCTCTATTATTATTATTGAATTAAAATTAAAGACAATTTATAAGCAAAATATTATAAAATATTCTCCTTTTAAAACATATAATATTTAATAAATAAGTGAATTATTTATTTATTTTTCTCGTCTTTATTCATGAATTTTTTTTTTTGATTCACAACAAGTGAGTGAAGAAAATATTTATTATTCTCTTCTATTAAACTATTATATTATTCCTCTCTTTCAATATGATTAATGATTTGGATATAAGTTTTTTTTCTCGTATATATGTATTGATATGCAAATAACATTTAACCTCATGGGCAGAGCTGTATTAGTTACTCAAATTTTTTTCTGCTTGAGCACAGATTTTTGTTCTAAACCACAGAAAAAAAATTTATTATAAATATATTTTTTGTTCGTTTGCTTTGCATTTAGTGTTAGTTATTCTCGACTACAATCTCATGAAAGTATAAAAGCGAACGAATGAACAAAAATATATTACCCGAAGAGAAAAGTCTAAAAACAGGAGAGTTTGGACAGAAAATCGTATGAACAGAACCACAACATAAATTGAAGCATAACTACCACAATATTGAATGAGATTTTTGCTTAAATTTTTTTTTGTTATAATAAAAATAAAAGTGAAATATAATACATAAGAATAAATAACATTCAGTTTTTATGTTAAAGTAATAATAAAATATTGCTTTCGATTCCAATGATAACCAAAAACCAAAGTTTATTTTAGATGTATTTTTTTGGCTAAACAACGCGAGAGAGAGAGAGAGAGAGAGAGAGAGAGAGAGAGAGAGAGCCTAAGAGATCGATGAACTGTCAAATTAAATATTTAAGTTTCCATTAATATTAAGCTTTGCCTTATTTTTGGTAACTATGCTATGAAATGAATTAATACATTAAATAATGTTTAATAACTTTTTATGAGTCCAATACTCAAAGACTTCTCTTTTTATTTGTTAATCAGAAGAGAGAAGAAAATTATATTTTTTTTATCTAAAAGTTAGGGAAAACTAAGTTTTAATATTTGTGTTTAGCTTTATATCTAAATATGTAATTAAAATATGTATTTATAAGAAATGCAATGAACTCTAAATACTTCTAATCTTCCGGTGATTTCTTATTTAGTGTTGGAAGCGATGAAAGAAGAAATACCAGAACTGAACCCAAAGAGAAGATTAGTTTAACTTCTGTTCGGTTCCAACAGAAGGTAAGATTATATTCACAACATATAAGAAGAATAAAAAACAATTCACTTATTTCTCATTTGAATTACAAATAAGCAAAAAGAAAGCGAAAAAAAGAGTTATACTCTAAATGAGGAAATGGATATCAGAGTGAGGTTTGCTATAAGTGCTTAAAGAGTTGTATTGATTGACTACATCGCTGGCCATCTGTTTATTTCCTCAACCATACAAAACAAGCTGTACTTTAAGGCAGAAAAAAACTTTTTCATTCTACGCAAAGAATAGGACAGAAATCCATTGGTTTTAATCACTGAATAGTAAAACTATTTTTTTCCTAATGTCTGAATACAATTGAGAAAAATAAAGTATATTTTGTTGGCAACAGTTTAATGGCAATCGAATTAATGATGTGTTTGAATCAAATCTACTGAAAAAAGTCAGTGAAAAATCATGAGAATATTCAAACCGATTATCAGATCGAAAAATAATGAGTAAAAAAAATTTATTCTGTTTTATAGACTCAATGAATATATGGATGAATTAGTTTGAATGGGAATACCATATAATGAGGAGCCAGTGATGAAGAACTGTCACATTTTAATGATCATTAAATAGACTGATAAATACTGACAATAGAGTATAGCTATTGAACTAAATTATATCCAGAATTAGGGCCGAAATTAAATATATTAATACATCACTTGTGGCCAAAGCATAAATCAAAGCAAAAAAAAAGTTTAAATTTCATTATCAGTTAAAATAAGTCAAAAGAAGTCATAGATTCGGATTGAGGTCAAGAAAAACATATAATCAATGCCTAAAAACTCATTTCTATCCAAATCTAACGACTCTTTTATATAACATATAATCACAAAAAAAAATTGAAAAAATCGTATTTTCTTTTAAAATAACTAAATTTAAAATTAAGTGATTATCTGCTCTGTGCAAGTTTATGATCACCATTAAACTAGACTAGGATTAATAAACTAGAATCCTCTAGGGTATCTAGTTAGAAGGCAAATTTGTGCCAGAGATGATTTTTCAAAATTTTTTGTAAATAAAGTAAAATTTTATTGAATTTGGAATAAAAATCGATTAATATTTGATTAATTAAAGCCGCGATTAACCAAACTTTTGTCTAATTAGGTATCAGGGTATAAATCATTAGAGAAAGATTGCCAGGGTGGTTCACAAGCTTGCTAATTAACATTCATATCTGTTTAATTGCATATACTCTGGACATCTCTGTTATAAATACATGATTTTCTTCAACTGCCTTAAGAATAATGTGACAGAAATTAAAAATAAATATTTAAGCCTAATATACACTACCTGTATATTTATGATAATTTCATTTATAGATCAATCACCTCAAGTAACTAAATAAGAGCTAATTATACTCTTCTTAAGTAAATTAAAAACAATTTTTTGTTTCATATGTATTATCAGTGAATTTGTTTGTCGGGAGAAAAAAATCATTTATCAGTATTATTAATATTACTAATATTTGCGCAGATATTGAATGCAAAAAATGTGGCAAAACTTTGTGTACTTATTATTTCCGTAGAAGAAAAATATGTAAATTATTTCAAACGAATTATAATTTTTTATTTTATTTTTTTAGGTTAACTTCGAGTTTGTGTTCAATATTAAGGGTAAGTCTTATGAAATTATAGTGAATTGTATAATGAATTGATTATTAGCCGAAAGCAATAATTTTTTTAAACAAATTCATATTATTTTACTTAAAGTCAATATATATTTCCCTAAGATTTTTAATGACGACGCCATCAGATGATCAGCAAATATAACGTCAATTATTCAACAATTTTTTCAATACAGCAGAACTGAATTCATAAATGCTTTTTATTTATTTTGATACAGAAGAGCACCGGTATGTCTATAATAAATGGATAACGTGTTATGGCCACCACCAATCTCCAATTAAGGGGTACCCATACTTGAACTTGTAGAAGAAAGGTATTTTCACCCTCAACCTTTACCAAATTTAGAAATACCCAAACATAAGCCGGGTTGTAGTTAGAGTCAAAATTTAGCTGTGAATAATTGATATTTTGAGTTTGATATTTGTAAACCTGATGGATTAAGTACTAAAGACATCGTCTCCATTGGCTATCCCTTAGAGATAATATCAACAGAAAGCAGATAACAAGCATTTGAGAGCTGAACCAAAGTTTACATATATTTTATTTTGATTCCGATCTAACAATTATTATTACTATTACTGTATTATTATTATTATTACTATTGAAATGTATTGTCACGCATAACATAATGCCTAATAATCTCTGGCTTTTTAAATGTCTCTGATTTCCATTTAGAGGAAAGTTTTTAAAAACGTTTTGATTTATAATTCAATTTATCATAAAATATAGATTCAATCAAATAATGTATTCATATTTAAAAAGCATAGAATATAAACATATTTAACAATACATTCAATACTTTTCTGAATATTTTATTTCAATTTTATATCCAATACAATCAAATGTTAAGTGAAAATACCTTTCGATAAAAAACAAGACAATTATAATGATTTGAATTTAAAAAAAAAGTCTTGAAATAAATTCTTATAACAGAATAAGTATATAAATATTTGAGCAAAAAGTTTAATCAAAATACAAGCAAAAGAATTGTTTGTATTTTGAAGCCAAATATAATTAACAAACTTTTATAGATATTAATTGAAATATGAAGAAAAAAAAGTGATAATAAAATAAATTAAAAATAAAGTAGAGATAAAAAAAAAGTAATTAAATTCAATAACATATGAAAAGGTTAGTTCATATTAATTAACTTTTTTCCCGTCTTATTCTTATTAATTAAAATATTGGCTAATTTTTTGTGAAAAATCTATGCACTTATAGTTAGATGGATAGTGTAAAGGCCTGGGTATATCATACTGTGCCGTATCTTATCTGTGGAGTGATTGTGATTGGGGCACAATTAAGTAAATAAAACTCAATTCTGTGCGAAAAATAGCCTTTTTAAGTAAATGGCATAAATATTGTCAGTTTATGCACAATAAGAATATTACTGAATATTATTTTGCACAATCATATGCAGGGATGTGCAAACCGGTGACTAAAACTAAATTATCCCAACATTTATTACATGTTAACTATTGTTCGCTCAAATATGATATCATAATTAATTTTCACATTAATTATAAAATTTTACCCGAATATTGTGTGGAATTTTTTTTCCTTTTGAAATAAACTTAATTTAAGCCTAAATTAGTTAAACTGTATATAATTTATGGCAAAATTTTAATAGATATCTATGAAATATTGCAAATAACCTTTCTAATTTATTATTAAGTTTACGATCAGGTAAATTATCTTTATTAAAAACTATCTGATGTGGAACTATTTTCGTATATTTATCAAAATATCGTATATACTGTTACACTATTGCATGCGATTGAGTTCAATGCACATCCTCTGAGTCATATGAGCTATCATTTTATGAATTGGTATCGTTTGATAATATAAGTGAAACTGGTCAGAAACTGAAAGTGAACAGTGTCAGTCCTCTTCTGTGTCCTCATATTAATATACAGTATATTTATATTTATAATATGTTTTGAGGAAATTTTCTGAACACTTGTTTAAATTGGTTGCGAATCAGAAGCGAATAATTATGTGGGAAAACATTATTCTGTCTATCAGTATATTCTCTGAACAATCCTAACAATCCTATGCTTTCCTATTAACAGAATTGAAAATTTAAACTTCTCTTTCACTTAATTACAATCACTCATACAGTGACACAAAGAGTAAATCTGAAATCTAATGTCATCTCAACCTCTAAAATGAGAAAATATTTATATTCTTATAATTAGTTTTTTTTTGTTAACGCTTTGATAATTGAATGAAATGAAGACATATTTATATTTGAATGCATTTGCGTTTCGAAACTCTTTCAGTCAATAAATAAATGTGAATAAAAAATATTTTCAAATTATGTATAAATAATACATAAATATATATAAATAGCTATGATTTGTATATTGAATTTTTTTTCCTTAAATTCCTTTTAAATATTAATTTTCTGCTGACTTATCACAACATTGTTATCTCATAGCAGCAAAAAAAAGTATTGAATACATAAAATATAATATTTTATTCATAAATTGGGGCCCTATTAGTGAATAGCATTGAAGTATTTACTTTTTATCATTAATTTATTGAATAGCTATATATTATTTATCTCTAAACTTAACAATTATTCACATATTTCTCCATATTCTGCACATTTGATTGGTTAGTGAGAAAAAAAATCATTAATTTTTTTTGAATTATATTTCTGTTAGATTAGAGAAACCAATACATAGTATGTATAAAAATTACTGTATTTTTTTCGTAACAAATAAGTTAAGTACTCATAAACTTGTGAACAAAAGGCTAATTAACAGAAATCACGTGAAAATTAGAATTTTATAATTAAATGTAAAAAAATGAGTAAAACTTTTTTAAAATATTTTTTTTGCTAACTTTCCTAATCCTTATACTTCAGGCAATTTTTACTAATTTGTACAGTTTTTAAAATTGAACCGACACAAATATATTAATGAGAATCGCGAACATATACGAAAAAAATTATAGATAGGGATAACCAGTCTGTTCAGAATAAAATCAGCAACCTTGATGAAATTTCCTCGATGCTTCCTGACTTATGCAGGCGAAATATCAGAGTTTATACACTTTGAACCTTGATATAAACTTTTAGTTGTCCCGCCTTTTGACATTATATCTGGTATTTGATTCATACATATAGTTCTGGTTTCACAAACATTCTGGTTATCCCTAATCTATGCAATGATTCGCAGAAAAGCGTAAAATATTTTTCTAATGTTTTTTCTCAATTTTCATATTATATTATCTATGAATATATAAAAGTATTGATAAATTCATTCCCGATATGATTGAAGGCTGAATACAATGTTTTCGCGAGAGAGAGAGAGAGAGAGAGAGAGAGAGAGAGAGAGAGCAATTTGACGCCAATATCTGTATAAAAAATATTTTTGTGTAAATTAATCAAATTTTTGCAGCACTGATGGCATTAAAAAAATATTGAGTAAAAGCGAGGAAAAAGAGGGAAAACACAGAATAATCATTGAATAATATAAATGTTTGCCTCGACTTAAAAGGCAAACTTGTGTTCGGAGCACATAATTTGCGCTGGGGCACTCTCTCACTCTAAGCCAGTCTCATGCTACCAGTGCTTGATGCCTGTCCTTGGATTAGGCAAAACACATACTATTTATCATTCAAATAAGATAATTAATATTCACAGAACACTCGACATTATACACAACTT
Organism: Eueremaeus valkanovi; assembly: GCA_034693305.1. Classification (NCBI taxonomy): domain Eukaryota; kingdom Metazoa; phylum Arthropoda; class Arachnida; order Sarcoptiformes; family Eremaeidae; genus Eueremaeus; species Eueremaeus valkanovi. The sequence goes on along the minus strand of JAQIWA010002503.1, from coordinate 4,667 downwards.
GTTTTTTTTCATATATACTGTTCAGCCCTAACAGTGAGAACAGTGAGAGAACCTTATGATAGGACGCTCTCAGCTCTCATACATAATAAATAAAATATTTGCCAATAATTTTGTCATAATTTTTATACAATTTTAATAATTATGTTTATCAGTAATTTTTTTCTTTCTTTTTTTGCTGATATTTCGAAATATCTTTTTTTTATTCGATAGGTGTTTATGTTATTCATATTTTTATACATTTAAATGAATGATAAATACATTTCTGTAAATGAATTAACATTTCTATGTTTTTTTATTTTATTTTTTTTCTCTTTTTATTTTATTTCATTTTATCTCTAATTTAGTATTTGTCTAAAAATAGGAAAAACTAGTTTTTTCTCTTCTATTTGTATTATATATTATTCAAATGAAATGATTTGTTCAATAGTTGTGTATTTGTGTATATAAAAGGATAGTTCGGGCGGAGAGACAGAGAATGTTCAATATTTTAATTGTAAGGCAAAGAATTGTTTTCGTGTAAATAGTTTAGTAATAATAGTGTTCTTCAGAATACCATTGATAGCATGTATGCAAAAACATATGCAAAACATTTCCACTTTTTTAAGGATATAATTGAATTGAAGTATAAATTATTCGCACAAATCATTTGGATTATCTAATTCGCTATAAAAAAGTTTTTTTTTTCTTATCTTTAATTAATTTATACTAAAATTCATAGAAATAAATATAAATTTTTGGTTTGCATTGAATTTTTCAAAGAATTTCAATTGAATAGAAAAATATTTATTTTTTTTCATTGAAGTTAACAAAAATATCTCTTCTCTAATGAAATCAAATTTTTGCTAACATTTATTTGATTTGAAGGAAAAGCTGAGAATATTTATGTTCTTTCGATTCGATAGATAGATAGATAATGGATATGAAAATTGATTTGAATTACATTTTGGGTTTTAATGGCAAAGCATTTCTAATATAAATAATAAACTGAACGCAAATAAAACACTACAGCATTGGGTATCGAATATTCACTTTTAGCTGACTTTTGTATAACTTTTTTGTTAATAGAGTTTAAGCACAAAATATATAAAGATATGGTTATTGGAGTGTCGCTGAACTTTGTGCTGAACTGCGCCTCAACTTTATATTAAAAGATATGCATAAAGATATAGACAATGGGATTCACATAATAAATATAAAAATATTTTTTTTTGTGATAAATATGTACAACAAAAAAGTTTACCTTATTTTCTGCGGAGAGTTATTTAGATTTTTATTTTGGACACAATATATAACAATAATTATAAGCTTTAATGAGAATTATATCTCTATTGACAACCAAACAGATGACTGATATTCTTGAGTTGAAGGCAATCAACGCTTGAAGTATACGAATAAAAAAGTTAACAAAACTTTACATAAAATATTAGCGAGAATTGAGTCCAAAAATTGCGGAAAAAGTACCCAAAAAACTATTTACTGTATCATTCACTTCAGATATAAGCGATAGTTATCTCAAAATAAAAGTAAAGCAAATAATAATAATAAGAAAAATACTTTCGATTCAGTCCTACTTATTCTGCTTTAACTTTCTTTTTCTGGTATTAAACCACAAATCAAAAGGACATCAAAATTATTATTGAATTTTCATGTTTTTGCGCTCAGCAGTCAGTGTGACATAAGAGGGTTTGATTTTTAAATTGATTGCAAATTATTCTTACTGTGCAAGTTCATGGATTTGTACAGTCAATATTGGCGCACAAAACTGGTCTTTCCAATAATTTGATAATTTTTCAGTTTTTTTTCTTCTATTAATTACCCAAACAATGGATTGAATTGCACTTTGAATGCGATTTTTTGAGACTTCTCTGTATTTTTGTGCCAATCGATTGATAGACAGCCAAACAAATACACAGCGAATGAATGAAATGTCGTTTAAGTTTTTAATTTGTATTTAAAGTCAATTATTAAAAAAAATACAAAACAAAATCCAAAGCCTTTTCTTAACAGACGGTATATAAGAGTTTGGAAAAACCGACTGTTTTTTCAAGAGTGAGAATAAGTTTTTTTTTCTTATTAGCAATCGTTGGCCAAAAAGTTTTTATTCGTCTTCTTCTGATCAATGGCTCGAATCGAGTCTTCGGATCGGTTTATATAAAACAGTTTTGATATAAAACACATACAACTAATCAATAGGCAAACAGACGATCAGTTCTTTGCAATTGAATGAATGGATGAATACTTGAATAATAAGTTCTTTAAAAACTTCTTTTCCGACGATTTGTTAGTAAAATAAAAGTTCAAAAAAAAGTTTTCCAAATAATAAAAAGTCTCAAAACAAAAAAGTTTAAGCAATTTGTTTGCGAAGTTCACACCAAAAGAAAAAAACTTAATTAACTGCTTATGAAAACACAACACAAGAGAAGAAAAAAAGAAGAAAAATAATGAGAATTAAAATAAAACTTATTCAAAAATCAAAATTCAAATAAGCAAGCATAAAATAAAGAATAAAAAAGTACGTGGACTCACATGTGGTGCCGTTTGTTATTTTTTTTCTCTAATTCTCAATACAATTGAGCGAATGTATCATTACTTCGTACAAAACTTTTTTGCCTTCGGAGGCCTGTTATGTGTGCCAAGTGCTCGAGTGAATGGCATCGCTATGTGTGTATCGCTGAGCTCCTCCTTAACATCACAATTACCATTAGTATTGGCTCTTCACTCAACTGCTGTCTAATCTTCTCTTCATCGCAACTATTATTAAAAAACAGTAGATTTTAATAGAGTTAACGCGAAAAATATGAAAATCTAATTAATTATTAAATATTATATTTAAATAATAAACTCTTTGATAAAAGTATATTAAATACTGTGTTGAGTAATGCCTGTGAAAGACTGTAACGCATATCTCGATTGCACTTCACTTTCACTTTAGTTTCACTTTAGTTAATAGACTTTATATGTTATGCATTTTGATGTACTTTTTGCATAACTATAGCATAACTTCTAATATGTTCAGAAATATTCTTAATTGCAGTCAAACTTATGCATAGTTTGTATAATTGGCTGAATTTTTTTCTCTTTTCTATTGATCTGATTGTTGTTTAAGACTTTTTCCTGACATTAATTATTTGTTAAGTTATTTATTTTGTCCTTCAAATTGTCGAACCGTATAATCAATTGGAGCCCAAAGCCAAACAATGTAATTAATGTGTTATAAAACAGAACATCAGATTCAGAAATCAATCCGTTATTGAAATATAATTAATCAATCATTGATTTTCATAAAGAAATGCTAATTAGAGAGTTTCATTGAGCAAGCACAATCAGAGGTTTGCAAGTTCTGCCAACGCAAGTGTATGTGTTGTTTAAATGTTTGAACAAGAGCCAATCACAAAATTGTGTCTTGATTTAATATTAGGCTCATCATAGGTAGTCTAAAGAATTTTTGTAACCTTGGTAATTATGTTAAAGATTCGTTTGCTACTATTAATACTGGAATAATTGGCCAGGGTATGACATAAATAATAATATTTTTGTAAGAAGGCTAACTTTATTAAAAACAAACGCGCCACCTAGCTTGAAAATATTGAATTAATAGTTTCAGTTTCAAATTATTTTAGCAATTGATGAGACAGCATGTTTTGAAATTTCTTAGCTTGTTACTAAACTGATTGGATCGAAACAAATAATTTGATTATCATAATCAGAACCTGAAACGACTCCGCCTTCCCGTGCATATGAGTCTGGTGCCCTCGTAACAAGCAACCAGGGGGAGTGTACACATCAACTCAATAGTTAGCAGGTTAACTTTCAAACGCAGATGTCGTGTTGAAAAAGCACTGTTTGAACTTGGAACTTTCCATTTGAAACGGCATACTTGAAAGTTTGAAAGTCAACCTGCTAACTATTGAGTTGATGTGTTAACTTCCCCTTTGTTTGTTAGCCAGACTCATATGCACGGGAAGGCGGAACGCTTTTCAAGCCTCTGAACATAACTAATAAGAGTTTATTTCATTTAATTAATAATAAAATAATTTAAAGGAAAACAAAAATAAACGAATAGATTATAAATTGAAAACAATTGCAAATATTTTATATGAAAATCATATCATATTTTGTCTCTATATTACAGCTCTTCAGTACATAAGAGAAAATACATAACTATTAAGTAAATTAATTTTTTTATCAGTTACTCACACACTCTGAATAACTTCTATCAATAGTTATATTATATTCAATAAATATATTTATAAATGAATACAAAGTATCAAAAAAATTATAAGTCAAACAACATGTGCTTCAAATTGAATCCAAGATAAAATAAATGATGAAAAAAAGGATATCTTATTTGATTAGCGCACTGTTTAAGTGGAATAAATAATTTTTTTTTCTGCTCGACCCAATCGCATATCTCATAAAAAGATACATTTTTACTATTTTCTGAGGGGGGTATTTGAACTTTGCTTTATTCGATTAATTTAAATAATCAGTGAATTATCATATTATTTGAATTACGATATGAATGATATGAATGCTTTGATTATTATATAACATACTGTACAGCAGTGTTGTTAAATGTGCCACTACTTCGGGCCACTCTTAACACAATAAATGTATGTCTCATACATAGACTCACTGCGAAAGTTGTGATTAAAAGTATATAACAT
>JAQIWA010002502.1:0-13142 GCA_034693305.1 Eueremaeus valkanovi | reverse complement strand
AAATAAAATATTTCTAACAATTATTTAATACAAATTCAAAATTTAATTCTTTAGAATTATATTTGAGTTTAAAAATTTACTGAATTTTAATCCAATAATTAACACAAAATTTTTTGCATTAAATAAGATAACATCCGGTAAATAGTTTACAGTTGGCTCAGGTTTACATATATTGTTAATTAGTCCAAGTTACTTATATAGCATATCATAACAATTTCTAGCACAGACCCCCTCTTTCTGGGAGGCTGCTGAGCCTATAAAATTAAAGGCCGTGTTTTTACCTTGCGGTTTTTATGTAAAAAATGCCAGTGCATTTTTTATTTAATAAAAATGTTTGTAATTATTTATATCTTTAAAATGATATTTGGATTTAAGAATAAATAATTTTTGGGAAAAGGTTTGCCAATAATTATTAAACAATTTATGACATTAACTAAAATAAAAGGACTTGTCAGGGTTAGAATTTTTTCGTTCAGAATTTGATGAAATTTTATACATAATTTTTTAGCGAATCTCCTCTTTTTTAGCGAACATTGTAAGCCCTGTAGTTGTTGTATAGTTCATGTTTCAAATCTAACGCCATACGTGACTTGCACTGCATTTGGCATTTATTATTTTGTTAAATAATGTTAGCTAGCACATAATTACTTTTAATAGTATTTAATAGAATTTTATTCTATGATTATCTAATCGATGATAAAAATTATTTCTCAACAAATTGTGTGATATATTAAGAAAGGCTTGTTTTGTGAAAAAATGCAATTAATGAGAAATCGATGCAATTTTTCATGAAACTTGAATTTTATATTAAATAACAGGCAATAGATTCTAATCAAATATTTTTTAGTCGATATATTGAGCCAGGTATAATTGTCTCATAACAATTAAATAACGATTAGGTTTTTCTATTCTTTCAATTATAATAATTACTGTATTATTGAAAATGAATTGAAGAATTAAAAATAGAATATTCGGAGTAATCTATTTGACACAAAGAGAAACAATTTTCATTATTTTTATCAAAATATTTTATTTTTCAGTCGCCATACCTATAGATAGATCCAGTTTATGTATGATTTGTATTATAAATCATTTTATTTTCAAAAATGTACAAAATTTTGAAAATTTATAAATTCTTATCTGTTATACCGATAACCGGTGTATTCAATGAGAATGATATCATTGTTTGTGAGAATTCATGCGAAAATCGAAGAAACATTACATTGAGAACAGAAGAAGTAAGTATTGAATTGACTTTTGATTCAAAGTCAGCCAAAATAATAATTCTACTTATTTTAAGGGTTTTCAGTATGGATTCTATCTATCAATCATTGAATATCTTGTATGCAATTTGTGTTTAAATGTCCGATTGATTCCCAAGAAACAGGTAAAATATTTATTAATGATGATCAAGCTCAAAGAATCTGATTAACTGTGAAATGGTGATTTGAGAATTCTATCCTTTAACATTACCTCCCGAAAGAAATAACTAATAGCAAGTTGTTTTTCAAGTTATTAAGTTTAATTTAATTCTAAACATTCATCAGGTGAAGCTAGTTTAAACTACCCTCTGGACGTTCAAATGTGCTTTTTGGGTCTAAAATAATATAAACTCGCAATTTTGTATTTCTATAAATTCACCTTCAACAAAATCCGGTCCCAAAATGTGAATTTATGGAGTGTTAACTGTATATTATTTTTATTGTTTAATCAAGCTGAATAATATTATCAACGAGATTTTGAAATTTACTTTAAAAAATTTCAAAGTTGTGAGAAAATATAATTTAATAAAATCGATTAAATCGGTAATCGTTTTTTCACCAGATCGTCTATTTGTAGAGCGAGTGGCTCATGAGTCCGGTCATGTGTTTGTTTTTTCATAACCTTGAACTGCTCGGTTTTTTGTTGTGCGAGCTGACGTGATGAGTCTAAGTCGCAATTGGTTTCAATTCGGTCGTGTCCAGCCATTTGGAATGCGGGTGTAAAACCGGTGACATCGTGTATAGTGTTGTTGTAGTCGTTCACGACGCTAGGCAAAAGAGTTCACCATTGATGGGTCGGTTTTTCTCTTGGTGCGAGTTTGATTCCATTGACTATGGTATCGTTAACTTTCTCACAAGTACCGTTTGTTTGTGGATGGTAAGAGCTTGCGTTCAAAAAACGATAGTGTTTTGAATTGAGGAACTGGCGGAAAGTTTCCTTAAACACAGAATATTTTTGACTGGAACTCAGTCACAACTTCTGCGGTATTCTTGGCTGTTGCTTTGGCCCACACGTAGCGAGAGTGATGGTCGATTACCACTTGAATATATTGTTGTCTTGTTCTCTTTGCGGCTCTGCTGATAACGACTGTGTCCATAGCTATCAGTTCGAGCGGCTCGATTGGTGATGGTAATGGTTGTAATTGGCCATATGTCGGGTGCGGCATGTTTCACAAGTTGACATGAGTGACACGAGCGCACATAACTTGAAACGGTTTGTCTCATGTTTGGCCAATGAAACGAATATGAAAATCGTCTGAGTGTTTTTCTGACACCTGGGTGTCCGAAGTCATCGTGACATCGTTTTATAGTGTGTTCGATGAGGTTGTTCGGCACTACAAATCGTTGTTTTTCTCTGATTGCGATGCCTACGCAATTGTGCTGGTCTTTGAGTTCGTCCTCAATTTGTGTTTGTGTTCGTCTGACGAAACATACTGGTGCACGAGACAATGCGTCTACGTGTTGCATTTTGGTGCCGGCGCGATGTTCGACATTGAATGTGTATCGCGACAGTTCTTCAGACCATCGAGAGTCGTTTTTTTTCGGATGTCGATTGCAAGGCTGCGTGATCAGTGATGACTGTGAACGAGGCGCATCCGAGATAGATTCTGAAGTTTCGAATGGCACAAACTATGGCCAGACATTCCCATTCGGTCGGGAAGTATCTCGTCTCTGCGTCAGATAGACTGCGTGAGAAATAACCAATTGGTTGACTGTTTTGAAATAGTCGAGATAGTTTGAAATAATTTGAAATAGCGATGCCAATAGACGAGGCGTCGGTGTGGAGTTCACATTTGACATCGGGGTCGTACAGACCACGACCTGACTAAGAAACAATGAGATGCTTGAGCTTGGTGAAGCACTGTTTTTCTTCTTGTCCCCAATTGATTGTTTGATCTGTGCCTTTCTTGACCACACGTAGGAGACGTGTGATTGGCTCTGCGATGATAGTCATCTCGGGGATGTACTCCCGGAGATAATTCGCAAGTCCTAAGAAGCGTTGGATCTCTTTGACTTCAGTTCATTCACTACAAATTCTTCATTCGGACCATCAATCTAACACCTGTAGTTTACCCTGTAGCATAGTGTGTTTAGTTGGTCCCGAAATTCAATAGATCCCGTGATCCGATTTTGTTGATCAGTGGTTCAGAAAAAATCGCGGATATGATACTCTTTAATGCTTTTTACAGAATCAAATTATCTCTTACCGTCTCCGAGATATTCGAAAAACCAAACAACTGAGATATATTGACTGCCTTATTACTATTGGTGTGAAAGGAACTGATTGTGTGGAAGTAACCGTTTGTGTGATCAGTCCCGAATGTGTGGTCGGATCCGCTGTGGTTAGCAGTGCAGACTGTGAAGTCAGAACCGCTGCTGTGAGCGGATCCGCCTGTGTGTTCGGAGCCGATGGAGTGGACGGAACCGTTGGTTGTGTTGCGTTCTCGACGCGTGTGGTGTGAGTGGTGTGTCTCGTCCTGAGCACTCTGTTGTGTTTTGGTTTGAGTCTCGACTTGAACACTCGATTGTGTTGTGTTGTGAGTCTCGCTCTGAGCACTAGACTGTGTTGTATTCCACTGTTGCGGAGAGTTGAGCGCAATATGTGACCTCACGGCTTCAGTGTTTGGCAAGTCTTGCTCTGCGCTGTGTAGATGCTTTTTGATTGTCAATCGAAAAATTGCTGCCGTAGTCAAAATTGGGCACAATTAACACTTTGACTGTCTCGATCTGTTGATTGATGCACACATTCACGTATGCAGTGGTGCACTTCACATTCACTCCTCCCGCGACTTTGATTTCCTCACGGGTCTAACTACACTTTAATAGACTGCGCAAATGCCGTTGACATTAGATTAGATGTGGACGCATAATCAAGAACTACTGCAGTTCTTATATCGTTTACCTTCGCGCCGATTTTGATGAAGGCTTAGGGGCACTGTTGTGTGAGATGTACGACACTTAGAGTACAATGATTGCCTTCGTTAGGCGGTGGCGGGTCGTCAGGTTTTGGACGGGGTGGTCGACATTTCTGGTCAGGCTTCTTGTTCCGATTGGATAAATCACAGTGCCAGTGATACACTGTATGACCCAATCTCCTGCCGAAATTGCACGGAACATAAAGCTACTTTTTCTCGCATTTGTTTGGTTGACTATTGCCTGATTGCTGACTATTTCCAGTTTGTTGGCCACTGCCTGATTGTTGGTTGTGCTGTTGAAAGTGCTGCCTGTGTCCGCGACATTGTTCAATTGTGCAGTTTGAGTTACCACACCTTGGAGTGGACTGTTTGCCGCGATTTTGTGTTTGCACAGGACATTTCTTCAAGAGCTGTCTCAAGTGTTGTAGGTCTTCTCAACCATTCTTCGGTTGAACTAACTTCGATTATTGTCAACTTATAGGACTCTGGAAGTCCTTCCGTTAATATGTCGCACTTGTGTTCGTCAGACATCAGGATCCGATCCAAATGCAACATTTTCCCGTCAAAATAAGTCTTGACGGAGTCGGACCTTAACAGTCTTCGACTCTGGATTGCAATAATTGGTGAAATCAGAACCTTATCAAAACGTCGTATGAATGCCTCTTTGCATTCGCTCCACGTTATGGTGTTGAGTTTTGGTGCGATCTTTTCTGAGAAGAACACTAAGGCGTACTCGGAAATATAGGACATCAATTTGGACACTTATCCAGCGTCTGTAGTGATGTTAGCAGTCAATAACACAACTTCAATCAGATTGAACCAATCGCTGATTCGGATTTTGTTGCGGCCAGTAAAGAACTCTAACTTCTGGTCTCGATGACGTGGCATTGAAGTCATCAGTGGACTAAATGGTGTGCCTGGCGGTGATTGTATAGCCGTCTGCGCGACTTGTGGTACATATAGTGGTGCCGGCGTGAAAGCCACATTTCGTTGGTATTGTTGGGGCGGTTGCGCGTAAAACTGCTGCTGTTGAAATGCGTTTAACTGTTGAATTGCTGGTTGTGGTGGTTGCTGTGGAACAACTGCTGGTTGGAGTGGAACAACTGCTGGTTGTTGTGGTACAATAGCCTGTTGTGCCAATGGTTGCGGAACAAACACTGGTTGTGGAACTGTTGGTTGATGCACAATCACTGGTTGTGGTTTTATCGGAACTGCTTGTGCGGGTTGATATGCCAACTGTTGTGCCATTGCTGCCGCCTGTATCTGTGATATTACCGCATACGGCGCTGGAGGTGGTGGTGGCAATGCCCTCAAGTCGAGGTACATTCCAATGACTGGCCAGTCTTAAGGCCATCTGTCTGGCAGATACTGATGGAGGCACAATAACGCCTGGATTGGCTATTGCTTGTGGTTGTGGTAGAGGTGCTGGAGGTGGAGGTGGTGGTCCATGTGGCAGTGGTATGCCACCTACGTTCTGTTGCGGATTCATAACTGCAATTGGCTGACGATATACCGATAGATACTGTGGAGCTGTTGGCCAACTTGCAGGTAAACGGAAAATATTTGGCTGTAATAGGTTTGGTGGAAGTCTTGGTTTTACTCCTGCGGCGAAGCAATATTCCTAAAATGGAAATCTGTGGTCAGATTTTGCTGAAAAGTCTAACAAATCTGATGCGTCTTCGTAGACGCTATCACTACTGTTGTCGCTATAACTCTGTTGAGCCGTTGTTTTGAGTGGTCACAAAACAAATTTATAAATATTAAGCACTACTGATGCACAAAACACAAATATTAACACAAAATATTTTGTTCAATAATTCATTTTATTATTTCATTGAATTATAATTCAAATCATAGTTATATTGGCACAAAAAATATTTATATTTAAAGTAAATTTAGCTTATATTTAAACAATTATTTGAAATAAAGTCGGTGTGTGTGAAATTTGGCCACTTCTAGCGGAGCGGTCTCGTGTGGTCCTTCAACTCCTTTCTTGACAACCTTGGCCAAATTCTGATACTGTAACGACTTTCGGGATCTGTAGTGAGCCTCTTCTAAGGTCTGACGAGAGTCTTGTCGCCACCAATTAGTCTTTTTGTGCGTTTCGACGTCTTCCGAAGTCTCCAGTCCTCCCTCCGCGACTTGAAATTCGTGTATTTCTGTGGCGACTGCTGACTTCTTCAGGCCTTCGCCAAATGTGGTCACGGCTTGACGATCGAACTGTGCTGACCTTTTCGACAGGTCGTGAGAAATTGGTGTCCTCAGTGGCGATAGTGGAGTTGAATGGCTTGTCTACGTAAAAGTTTCGAGTTTTTGTGGCGAAGACGGATCTTCTGCTGACGATTCAGATGTCTGATTTCTGGAGCTTGTGTTCCATGTTCTCGGTTTGTTTGTTCGTCTGGGACGACCGTGAAAGTGGTGCGTGAAGTGGGTGCACTTGAGTCACTCGGAGTTGGTTGCACTTGCGTGGCGGCAATTGGTGTCTTCCGGAGTATGCGTATGCCTCTTCCCAGTTCTCGATAAACCGTGCGATAGTAGCCGTAGTTGGCTGGTGTGATGTCCTCGGCGCACGTGAGTGTGTGTTTACGCGGTGTGTTCTCAACTGGTCTAGATCCTGGGTGTCCAAAATAGTCCTCGGCGGACTTCGGTATGTGGTTCGCCAGAGCGGAAGTGTTCGTAATGCACAAAATGTATGCCAAATCAAGCCAATAGATATCAAACAACGTTAGAGAGTGTGTGTGTGTTCTGCTCGAATTCGTAGCAGCGAATTCAAGGCTTCGTGCGAGTGGTGTGTCCCGGTCAAATTCACGATAGCGACTTCGACACATTGGTGGTGGTTAGCCCGCAAATCCGGCTTCGTAGGGGCCAGATTCAGCTAGGCTCGCGACTGCGCCAAATGAGGCGACTCTCGTGCACAGGGAGGTTGGCTGCCACCCGTTGCCGACTTGGTTATCAGCAGTTGACTCGGGTTCGGCCGGAACAGGTACTCAGATAGCGACTTGCGTCACCACAATATGTCAGTATGAGATCAGATCAGTCAAACAGCTTTTAGCTGTCTATTCAGTGAATCACGTGTTTCGCAAAAACGTGTTTATTCATTCATATGTTAGCTCCAAAAATACATTGCTTTACGGCTCGATTGCCTTCAGTTTACATGTATTTTGTATTACACCTCGTAATCAATTGGTTTCAAAAAATGTAAAAAATAATCATATTTTTTAACTGAAAAACAATTCATTTTTAGGTCTTGTTTTAGTCTATTTAATTATCATCAAAAAACATTGATTTTTTTGTTATTTAACATGAATTTAGTTAAATTAGTTTCAACTTTGATTGCACTTATGTGAACGCAGAGTTTGGTTGAACGCGAACATACTCAAAGAGTTGAGTTTTTGTGTGCACTGTTTGTGCGTTTGATGGAAGTCTCCATTAGTGTTGAGTTTGTGCAGTATTTTCCATTAGTTCTTAGTTTTATTTTTATTTATTGTTTTTGTTTTTATTTATTTATTTATTTGTTTGTCAGTTCTGCCAAAATATATTCTAACATTAAATTTCTTGTCTTTTACTGATTCAAAGAATATATACATTGCCAGGGTTATTAAAATCCTAAAAGCTCAAAATTTGAAAAAACTATAATCGTAATTTTGATTATTGGCCATTTATACCCCTTTCAATGGCCATTGGCAGCTAAAAATTTATATACACTGATAGTCAAAAGTAATGGCAAGTAAATCTTAATCAGAGAATCGATCCAAGTACGCACTGTAGCACTGTTGAAGCTGCTATATAACCAGCACATGCCTAGTATATAGCAGCCTCAACAGTGCTACAGTATGTACATGGACCGATTCTCTGATTAAGATTTACTTGCCCTTACTTCTTAGTCACGGTGTATAATATACATGAGTCCGAGGTGATACTTTGCAAAAGAGAAAATCAGAAAACGCGTGCACACATAGACCCTTGGTACACCTGTATGTGTTGAGAGTGTCCAGAGTCGCCTAACTTTACTGAAAAAGTAGCATGAAGTAGAGGAGTGATTGTTCACATAAACCTACTGTATATACTTATCTTGGTCATTTCTAATAAATTCTAATATTTTTGAAATTGATTTTCAACAAAATAATAAACCACTCAGTTCACAAATGACTCGGTATCTTTACTCAATTATGTAAATGGTGATGAGATTAACAAATATAAGGATTATATTCCGCGAAAACGGATATTTCTGATTGAAATCATAAGTGGATTAAAGCTATCGAAAGACAACTCGTTTTTCTCTTTTTGGCATTTATTTGAATCGCAGGTAAACTAAAATTATTTGCTTTACTTAACAAACAGTATATCAAAAGAAATGGTATTTTATTGAAATTTCAATTATTTTAATAAAGGTTTGGATCAATCTGATGATCAGTATAATGAGCATGGCCATTTTATTCTATATTCTCTGTAAAAGAAAGATAAATTTAACCGATATTTACACCGATTTTATGCGAACAATGACTACTCAATCAGAGATAGTATTAATGAAAATGAGATTTTTGAGTATAAATAGAAATATGAAAATCATTTTAATTCTATTGATTGTCATTTGGATAATGAGTGGGAATATTCTGACGAAATCATTGACCAGTTTATTATTGAACACATATTTCAATATCAAATCGATTCCAATAGTCTATGATTTGAACGATGTTTTGAATAGCAATCTATGGATCGCAACACCGAATGTAACTTTCGATTACTTGAGATTAAACAATTTTACGACAGCTCAAACTATCAATGAAATACACAGAAGAAAATCAGAGTATCAAGCTCGTTCTGGAATCGATTTTGAGATTAATGCTCATATAGTTACGGATAAAATATTCGATGATTTAATTAAAGGCAAAGCTATTATAATTTGCAATACCTTTGATGTCAAGCGATTCAATGCTTATCATATCGAGAACATTGATAAATATTTTGTGTCGAATCAAAATTATCTGAAAACATTAACGAGCTTTATCGTTTATAGAATGAACCCGAATAGAATCAAATTGAATTTCATGTATTATTCAATTAAATTAATTTTTTTAGTCATTTGTTTACAAAATTTCTATGACTTCTGATTAGATTCAAAAGGATAAAAGAAACTGGTCTTGATATTCATCACGATATGATCGAGGTTATAATACTTCGATACATGACACGTGTTCTTTCTCAACGGAAAAGAAGTAATATTGGTTCAGGAGAGGACGAGGGTATAAATGAAAAAAATATCATTAAATCGGATGAATTTATACCAAACAATATATCGATATTATTCATAGGCTTTAGTCTATCAATGCTTTGCTCAGTGTTCGAGATAATATTGTCCAGGTTTAAATAGATTAATTTAGTAGTATAAGTATCAGCTGTCCATTCGTATTTGGATGCTTTTTCACCAAGTTAAGATATTAAAACTATATGCTCTTTACATCAAAGCTGAGTTATTATCAGAGATAATATATTCTTAAACATTATTTAAAGTCTTTATTTGTATTATTTGCAGTCATTTTCTATCTGTATATTTTAAAACTAAATCACAATCTTGGTTATAGCCCTAGAATAAATTATATACAGATTGTTCCTTGTACATATTGTTGGAGTTCTGATCTCTATTAAATTACTTTTATTTATGTTCGGGGCATTATTTTTAATTTCTTTTATTTTAAAATAAAAGTTCAAACTTTGTAACCAAGATAATTATATCAAAGGTTTAGCACCAGATTGGCCAGGGTACAGTCTGAGACAACCGAACATAAAGCAAGAGAGATCAAAACAATCCCTGATCAGCTAAACAAGATAACGCAAACAGTACTGCTTATGTCATAGTATGAACGCATTACCACTTGTGGTCGACTACGTATTGAAAGCATAGCTTACAGTATGTCGTCATATGAACTGAATTTAAGTGTTAAACAAAATCTATATAAACGCTATTACATTACAAACATTATTGCATTTTATTGAATTTGATCGATAAATGTGTGAAATATTTGTGTATAAAAAGTTCATAACAGATAATATTTAGGTTTAATTATATATAATCTAATTTAAACGCTTTTTTCAATTGCCAGTCAATTAGACCGCAATTATGATTAGCACTCAATAAAACATAATTTAAAAGCAATTGAATATTATTTCAAACATTTTTTTCTAATTTTAGAGTTGATATTAAATGAAAAATTGTCAATAATTAACTATTAAACTGAAATCAGCATGCTCAAAAGTAGATTGAATAATATTAAACCTGGTAAGAATGCCCAAGTTAATCAAAAATTAGCAAACAAAGTCTTAGCAATATAAGAAAATAGGACATAGTTAAAACTAAGCTGAGGTCAAATGAAAATAAATACATTTTTTTTAATTAAAAAATTTCGTATAAAAAGAAAAGTAATTTTTGCTGAAAAACAAAATTTTTGTTTTCTTTTTCAAATAATGGCAATCAGTTTAAGCCTTCAGTTGATAACAGTTTCACTAACAGTACTGCAGAGACAACGAGAACACAATTTGATTGGTTTGAGAACTAAATGGTATGAATCGTACGATTATATCGTTGTCGGCGCCGGTTCTGCCGGTTGTGTTGTGGCCAACAGATTGAGTGCTAATCCCAACGTAAATGTTCTTCTGTTAGAGGCCGGGGGCGTACAGATAGTGCCCACTGATATACCCGGTACCTCTGCTGACTATATTGATACTGAGGTGGACTGGAATTATACGACTGTTCCTCAAAGAAATTTTGGATTAGCATATAATACAAGAATACATGAGCCCAGAGGCAAAGTACTGGGTGGTTCGTCCAATATAAATGGTATGGTGTATAACCGGGGTAATCCAAGAGATTTTGATAACTGGGTCACTACTTATGGGGCCAAAGGTTGGAGTTTTGCAGAAGTTTTGCCGTATTTTAAAAAATTTGAAAACAATTCCGATTTGAATATTGTTCGACAAAACGCCGAATTTCACGGAACGAGTGGTCCGGTAGGTATAGCTTCGGTGCCGAAACCACAGCCAGTAGTTATGCAAAGTCTGAGAGCGTTTAATGAATTGGGTTTCAAAACCGTTGACATAAACGGTGCCAAACAGTTGGGAACAACTATTACCCAGCAATTTGTCGACAGCAATGGTTTTCGCTCGAGCACTGCCAACGCATACATCGATCCCAATCCACACCCGAATAGTCTGCATATTCTTACGAACGCTTTTGTCATTAAAATACTGATCGATCGATCAAACGATGGTTTGAAAGCATTTGGCGTTCAGTTCATAAAAGACAATAAATTATATGAAGTGAGAGCTGAGAAAGAGGTCATCCTATCCGCCGGTATTTGATATTTTATTTATTAAATCGTGCTCTGATACATTAATTGCTTGATACAAACCCAGGACATTCTATTTATTTTTTTAAGAATTTTAATTTTGAGTATATTTTTGATAATTCTCACCCAAAGGCACAATCAATTCGCCACAACTACTAATGCTTTCCGGAATCGGACCGAAAGAACACTTGAAAAGTATGAATATTGAAGTGAAAGCAGACCTTCCGGTCGGCCATCATCTTAAAGATCACCCAATTGTTCCAAATATAATCGCAATCATAAGAGACAAACGAAATACATTACCAGAGCTTAATGTGAATCAATTGTATGAACTCTTCGTCACTAAATCGGGTCCGCTTTCACATCGATCGGGAATTGTAATCACTTACTATAGCACTCGTAGCAATAAAGTGAAGGAATGGCCGAATACTCTCATTGCTAACAATATAATAAAAATCGATGAAAAATATTTATCACAATTCAAAAGCAGAATCACTGAATGGAAGCACTATTTTAGACCATACCTGGGTCAAAATAATTTACAATTAGCCCCGTGGTTAATGCGCGTCAAAAGTTTCGGTTCATTACGTCTGGCGTCTAATAATCCATACGATTATCCATTAATTGATCCGAAATTCCTTTCAGATCCCGAAGACTTCGAAGCGATGTTCGAGTCATTGAAATTCCTTTTCTATTATTTGAGCCAAAGTTCAATTTCTAAATATGTTTATCCCATTCCCGAACCCATACCCGGCTGTCAGTTCTGTTCGAGTGGACAGATATATGAATGCGATTCCTATATCAGATGTCTTATCAGGCAATTGGGTTCTAATGTTTATCATCCGATCGGCACCTGTAGGATGGGTTCAGTGGACAGGAATGATGTTGTGGTGGATCCGAGTTTAAAGGTTGTGGGCATAAGTGCACTGCGTGTATGCGATGCCTCTGTTATGCCGGAAGAGCCCAACGCCAACACAAATGCCGCGACAATAATGATCGGCGAAAAGTGTTCCGATTATATCAAAAGTGATTATAAATAAGTTATACTTATTTTCGAAAATAATTTTTATATATAATTAAAATAATTATTTATCGAAAGCATTCAAATATTTTTTCTATTCATTACAAACAGTATTTTATTTATCTATGTGTCCGTCCAATCGGTGGTACAGTATTATCTCGAGTATATGCCGTTACTAGTAATGATCTGTTCTATAATCTAAAAAATAAATTAACTAGTTCATTCATTATTTGTAAATTTAACCAGAATTAGCTAAAAACCATTAATTATGAGATAAATAATTCAATCTTGAACATATTCCAACACGACCACAATGTCAAACTGAAATTATAATCCGTATACAACCTTGTTCGAATTAAATAACTAGCTCAACACATTGTAAAAGTGAAACAAGGTTAACTTTTAATTATCTACAAATATTAAATTCTTTATTCATAAAATTGTTTTTTAGATATGATTTCAATTCAATTCAACAAATATGTCAATTAGTTTAAGCATAAAATTGATAACAATTTCTATATTTCTATTAGAAAAACAAAATAAACACAATTTGATTGGTTTGAGAACTAAATGGTATGAATCGTACGATTATATCGTTGTC